>CABEEJ010001317.1:56601-72974 GCA_901482245.1 Timema douglasi | reverse complement strand
TTCTTCAATGAGTGAAGTTAAAATTAATTATTTGATCCAAATACCCGTGAGGTATTTGACAATCAAAAGTGTTATGGTTCATATAAAATGATTTGTCAAATAATAACTAAACTCTTTTTTATAAAGTATTGTGTTTTTCATAACTCACAAAATAAAATATATGGAATTCATACAAAGTGCATAATATCTGTAACTCTTGTGTTGAGAATATACTTCCAAACACATAATATTTTCAATAGTCTTCTATTATACATAATTACAAGTTATACCTGATTTACATTCAGTCTAAAATCATTCATTTAAACAGTACAATTTCCAATAAACTGATACAAAAAAACAAACTAGATACAATGGTTGTTTTAAATAATTCTTACAAAATATGACATAACATGTCTGTACTACATGAAAAGCATGATTTTTTTTAATGTATAAACATTTCCACCACACTTACACTCTATTTTACAATGATAAACTCTTAGGTGATTTTTTTCTTCTGTATATTATTTACAATGTAAAGAAGTAATAACATAATGCTCTTTTTCAAAGAATAAACTTAAATAGAGATTAGTTCTTTAAAAAAAAAATATAAAAAAAATATCACACAGCAATATTAATTAGGGGTGTGCAAGTAGACATTTTTAACTTCAAGTTGAGTTTGAAAGAAAACAATTTTTTTTTAATTTGTCGAGTTTGAATAATATTACGTAATGTTTGTACAATAACTATTTAAAGTTGAGTTTTTGTATATCTTTGTAAATTATTATGTGAAAAAAATTTATATTCAAACAAATTCAAATTTTTGAATAAAATTAATATATTTCTACTATTTCATTTTAACTGGACCAAAGTAAATATTGAGGGACTCAATTCGCTATGGAATTATATTTTAAAATTGCATACAAATTACTTGAACCAGGGATTATCGTGAAAAAGAGTGAAAATTTTGTAAATATCTATGAGTAGAGTCTAAGCAGAAAATAAAACTCGTATTGAACTTTAATTTTCGAGTACATGCACACCCACAGGGTTTATTAATAATATAAATTACATTCCATGATTCATACGAATGTTCCTTAGACATTACAAGTTCATCACTACATTTCTGTACAATAGAAATGACGTTCATTCCAAATCATATTCTGTGACGTGCAATGTCTATTTGAACTGTACATATAAAATGTCTTTTTTGCAAATAATATTATCAACGAAAACATGAGCAAGATGCACACGCACGGCACAAGAACACAATCCAAAGTATAAAACGACTACTAAGAGTTAGATGGTGGTGGCCTGCGGTCGTAGTCCCTCCTGTAATCTCTATCCGATTTACCTCTCCAGTCCGAATACCCCCTCCCTTGACCACCACCTCCACTCCCTCCTCCCCCTCCCCCCATAGGGCCAGGGAACCTCTCTCTTTGGAAGTGTGGTTGCATATCACCTTGCGGATATGTCGATCCATAGTGGTTACCGTAGTTGGACTGACCCTGATGAAATCTAGTAGGGGAGAGAGAGAAAAAAAAAAGATTAGTTTTAGGAGTGTGCGAGTAGTAATTTTACCACGAGTCGAGCTAGACTGTAAATAGTGAGTTTATTTCAAGTAACAAGTATATGGAGAAATGTTTGAACTAGAAACATTTCAAGTTCAGTTGCATACATCATACATACAAACATAGATATTTTAAGAATGAAATTTTTTGTCAAAAAAAAAGTTAACGTCACAAAAATTAATATTTTTGAATGTATGTTTTTATGATACAGACAAAAGGAAAAACTGATGGACTGTATTTGCTATGAAATTACATCCTTTACATTCAGCTTGGGGCCAGGGACAGTTTTTTTTTATTCAAGCCATATATTTTTCTCTATCGGCTTGCTAGGCCTGTCGTAGTTTAATATGCCTTATAATCTAACTAGACTACACTAGAACAGACAAAATCTAGTCTCTGACTATCAATTTATCAATGTGATTAAACATATATTTTCATCAATGGTAAATTTTTTAAGCTATGCCGGGAATCGAACTTGGGCCCCTTAGCTCAGTAGACAGACATGCTACTGACTGAGCTAAGATGTCAGACTTGCTATGAAATGTTATTTTTAAATTGAATCAAATTAATTAAAATCAGAATTTGAATTAAAATAAAAAATTCTGACTATTCTAGTTTTGCGAAAAATCTTAAAGTTCAAACAACTAAAATTTGACTTGAACTCGAATTATTGAGTACTTCCAGACCCTTGATTATTTATAAATTTATAAATCACGCAGTAACTTATAAAAGTAAAACCTTTAATAACCCTTTGAGATACACAATATTATACTTTATCGAAAGAGGTATAAAGGAACAAGTTAAAAGATAAGACAAGATTTATTCATGAATTTGGTATTCTCAAAATTGTGAGTCATCTTATATTCATGTACGTAAATTTCCTTTTCTGTCTGAGTCATTGTTTGTTAGGAATAGAACATAAAAGCTGATATTTTTTGATCAGACTTTTTGTTCAAGGTTTAAATTTATCTCTGGCATTCAAGACTCTTGGTTTTCAACATTGACAAGATTCAAATACAAGTGTGATTTAATTATTCTTTTATTTTTAATAAAATATGTCGATCTCTATAGTGTTTTATACTTTATGGGAACACCGCATTCCTATGTTTGTCCTTTATGTTATTTATTCTTTTAAAAATGTTCCTACGTTAATGTCCTTTCATTCTTGAAATGACAAACAGTAGTGTTTACCTTCGTTTGTCCAGCATACGATGATTTCTGTCTCTGTCTCTGTGATAGCTGGGACCAGAGCCTCCCCCACCGGGGAGTCGTTGGTAGGTGTCATATCTCTCACGTTTATGGTCATTGCTGAACCTGTTGGTTACAAAATAAAAATAGTAAAAAAAAGCAAATTGCTAACTTAACTACATACCTAGGGAAATTGTGAAAATTTAGCAAACTATACAAGTGACGATTCTTGATTTTTCTACATTCTCATTCTTAAATTCTAACTATGGTGGGACCCTCTAATCCATAGGATATTTGAGAGACTGTCGAATTTGGGATTCAATAATTTTATTCATCTGAAATTTGTTTTAAATCACTAATATTGGCTTTTGGTGGTCCAGACCTAATACATATAAAACAAACTCAACAACCATTCCAGTAATTTAACACTAATCATCATCATCATCATCATCATGCCTCTAACTTCCCCTTTCTTTCTACCATTCTTCCACGTTTAATCGCTTCCATTCTTCTCCTCTCACTTGCACACTTTCTGTTATTTGCTCCTCTCATCTCTTTCTTGGCATCCATCCTCATTACATGTCCATACCATCTCACCCTTGCTTCCTCTACTATTCTCATGTACTCCAACATCCTCATTACATGTCCATACCATCTCAGTCTTGCTTCCTCTACTATCTCATGTACTCCAACATCCTGATAACATGACCATACCATCTCAGTCTTGCTTCCTATACTATCTCATGTACTCCAACATCCTCATTACATGTCCATACCATCTCAGTCTCGCTTCCTCTACTATCTCATGTACTTCCTGTATCTCCAATCATTCCTAATCTTGTTCCTCCTCCTGACAGATGTCCATATTTCTGCTGCATATGTGACTATGCGTTCAGTTACTACAGCAGACCGCTGTTGAAAAGGATAGAGATTTGGATCTCTGTCTTGTGTAATCAAGGTATTAAAAAAAAATATTGTTTCCCCCTCTGCACCCACACAAGTGCAGATATAGCTATAAATTTCACCTTCCTAACCCCTAGCATACTAGCGTAATTATTACAACATATATGTAAAACCTGAACAAGTAATGAGACGTGGTGCTAAAAAAACCTTAGGGTGAGTTGACTGTGAGTAATAAGGTAAGTTTTACATTGCAGATTGTGTGCTTTATTTTACTTAGTTGCCAAAATCCCATATATTTAACGCCTAAGAATCTTCTCTAGTATTATATACCTGTCTCGGTTGGAAGGAGCTGGCAACCACCTGTCACCCCCACCGTCAATGACAGGCCTATTGTGAGGACTGCCGGTGTACGGGGGAGGAGGGCGCTGAGGTGTTCCAGGTGCCCCACCAGGCCTCATGTGCTGCTGGTGAGTGGGGGTGGTGGGTTGGGCCATACCCCCGCTGTCCCTCCGTATGCGCGGGTTGCACACTTCATTGACGTGGTCTCTCTCTTGTTCCCGGTCTCGGTCCCTATCTCTGTCTCTGTCGCGATCCCGCGGAGTGTTGCGTTCCAGCATGGCCTTTTTAACTGGGTCCTTTTCTCGACCGCGGCTGTAAGAATAACCAACTCAATTAACATATTAACAGCTAACCTGTAACAGTGATTGTTGCTGGTGGCCGATGTGTTTTAAAATTTATATTTGACACTTTTTGGGTAGTTAAATATATAAAATAAATCGAAAAATCTAAACTCCAAAATTCCATAGCTTGAGCCCGAGAGCTCTATAGTTTACCAAGTGACCGCATCGTTAGCAATGATAGTGCTAGCATTTGCAGAAAGAGGGTATCATATGTTCAGCACACAAAAAAACAACCCTCCGGCCATTAATCTCAGTTTTCTAGATTGGAACCGCTACTAATTTATTCAAGTAGATAATCATTTGTCCTCACAGGGCTGAGTTTGACTTTGTTTCAGACCCACTGCTTTCACAGAAAACTTCTGGAAGCGGTGGGAATCGAACTCTGGTCCTTTGGCTCTGTTGCCAGGAACTGTGCCAATAGAAACAGTTTAAATATTTTTCCCATTAATTAAAATGGTTTGTTTTTAAAGATTAAAATTTATATTCAAGCTGCGAAAGAAAATTTATGGTTCCCAATCAAAATCCTGATCTGAGAAATTTCGAACCCATTTCTAGGTTTAAATGCAAATATTTGTGTTTATTCCCCCTCAACACACCTGGGGTCCGAAACCTGGTAGGGCCTCTTGTTGGGGCTCGTATGTGCGTCCTGATCCCCGTCTTTACCGTCATCCAATCTCCTCTTGTTGGAATTTCGATTCTGACTGTTTTCCTTTGAACAGCTCGGTTTGGACTGCAAACATGGATCACCAGGAAATATAAGACTATAAATAAAGATGTTCAGGCTAGGAGAGAGCAAGTAGAAATTTTTCATTTCGAGTAGAGATTGAACGAAAGCTTAGAGAAATTTTTTTTCTTTCAAATTTGGGTAAATTTAGATCCATTACTATTTACTGTCTGTTGCCTGGGTCACTTTCTTATCCAAGTCATATATTTTCCACTACCGGCTTGCTAAGCCTGCCGTAGCTTCATATGTCTTATAATATAACTTAATACTAGGATAGGAACAACAGCCAATCCCTGGCCATTAATTTATCAAGGCGAAAGGGCATACTTACATTTCACCAATAATACAATTTTTGAATCAAATAGCCAAAGCTATCATTTATGCATTTTAGTGAGGATCGTACCAACTAGATATCATATTCTGATAGTTGAAAAATGACACCTGGACACGGGAATCGAACTCAGGACCTTCGGCTTAGTACGCCAATTTTGGCCACCCTGGCAATTAAACCCGGGTACCCTTAGCTCAGTAGACAGACACACTACCTACCGACTGAGCTAAGGTGTCGAATAACTTTTAAGTAATATAAACAATATTTGTACTAGAATTATTTTAAGAAGAATTTCAGTAATAGAGCTCGCCGCCATCATCCTTACACAAAATAAGATGGCCGTCTTATGTCATGATTGTTTGATGGTGTTCTTTACTGTCTTTTGCTGAAGAAGGGGACTGAAGTAACCCGAAAATTAGTTACGTGTTTTAATTGTGAACTTTGAGGCCTACAGTTTTCTGGTAAGTGTGTGGGCTTACCCTTTTATCCTCCTTTCAATGTTTAATTTAATACAGAAGTTTTTCCTTTGTTCATCTAACGAGATTTGGAATTTAGAATCCTAGTAGCCTGATGTAATGAGGATGGAAAAAGAGAGGATGCCAAAGAAAATGTTGGACATGAAATATGTGGGGAAAATTCTGCATGGGAGGCCGAAAAAGAGATGGGAGGAGCAGATAACAGAAAGTGTTCAAGTGAGAGGAGGGGAATGGAAGAAATTAAAGGAGTAAGAATGGTGGAAGGGTTTAAGAAGATATAAGCCCCGGTCCCAGGATGGAAATAAATGATGATGAATCCTAGCAAGATACAAATTTGGATTGTGAAGCTTTGAAAAGGCTTAGTATGAATAGAAAGAAGATATTATTTAATCTTTTTATTTAAAAAAATATAAATTCTTGGAGTACTTGAGATAATAAGTGTTTACAAGGAGGTATGCAATAAAAAAAACCAGATTGAAAGTCATTTACATTAAAGATTTCTAAATGTTGATAATGATTGACTCACCTCATCCTTTTCAGACTTTTCTTGTTTTATCTTTTTCTCTGATAATTTTTCTTTCTTGTCATTGTCTTTTTTGACGGCGTGCTTGTAAAGTTTGAAAAGTTTCTTGGCATCAAACTCTGTAAACTTGGATACAAAGTACCAGAGGTTGCTGAAAAAGTGAGAGTAAAAAAAATGGTAAAAGAATTAGTTAAGGCCCTTAGTACGTCGAGTGCAAGTCTAAAATATATTTTGTGGGATGGTGGGTGGGAGGGTGAAAGGCGTGGCGTGGATTCACAACCGACCAAAGTATCCTTCCTCGCCAAAAAAGAAGGATCACGAAAACAGTAGCTGGCGCTAGCTACCGGACAGGTCTTGCGGAAAAATCATATGTTTGTAAATACCAGTTTTCTCGAGAACGGGTGAAATGTTTATGTTATTATTTTCAACACCCCTTCTAAGATAATGTATCGATGTTAATAAATTGCTACATTTTCTTATTTTTTGTTATGAAGCCGACAGTTTCTATTGAAAAATGTCAATATTATCGATATTTGATCACTGTTAAATCTATAGAAGAGGTGTGTATATAAAAAGTATTACATAATCAACATGCTTCTATTATTGAACAAACCGTTTCGGATAAGAAAATTGCAAAAACCATAAAAATTCTTGAAGATAACCATTTGTTAGCATGGCTCTGCATTTCCACGACAAATGAAAAGGGTCAATTGCCTTAAGGTACTTTGCTGTATGCATATTTATATTTATAGGCAGTTAAGAAGAAACGGTAATAGAAATAAATAAAAATATCATAACAGCATCGTAGTGATGCCACACTGGGTGTCCAATTTAAAATTCCTTGTCTTTTCCAAGTTTTCCAGCCACTATATGTAAAAATTAAGTCTATTAAAACCCCATTTTATTAAGATTGCACCTTGAGCGATTATAGATGTTAGTTATAGTCATAACTGCATCCAAATATCATTATTATTACCTGTTTTGGTTATAAGAAATCTAAATGTCAAATCCTTTAAATTGAAAAATGATACCTGCACATGAGAATCAAACTCTGGGCCTTCGACTCAATACGCCAATACTTTAGCCAGTGAGCAATCTAGGGATCATCCTGTGCTCAGGTCATTCTTCACTTATATTTTAACTTTTAAGGCAGAGTCTTTTGATAGAAGTGTGGATAATCGTCAGCTACAAATAAACAAATAATCACAAGCTATCAGATAACATTGCCGCCTTCAACTTTGGAGAGCTTTATCATGCCAATAGTACAACAACTATACAGTATACATAACACTAGATGACACAACTGTTGTGCTATTGGGCTGATGAAGTCCTCGAGATGAAGGAGGTTGTTATCCTATCAATATATTGCGAAAATTCGATCACTTAATTGTAGCTGACAATTTTGAGCACTTCCATCAAAAGACTCTCCTTACGATTTGAGTGAAAAATGACCCTTTCCACGGGACAACAACACCTGGATGGGTAAGTGGTATGAATATTGGCGTATTGAGCCAAAGATACCGGGTTTGATTCTTGTGACCAGAAGACACTTTCCAAATTTAAATTTAATGTAATGATATTTTTCAGACACATCTAATCACTCCACGAAGGGCTTAAGTGATTTCAGCCTGAAGCAATGGGTGGTGTGATTTAAATTATATTTCAGTGAGACACATTCTTTTATCAGATTCTTCTTCCAATAGCGTAATTGGATTTGGAACGCATGTGCATAACCACGACTCAACTTTATCTAAATACATGAAAAAGAGGGGTTAAGATGACACAAAAACCACATGTTGACGTTGAGAATTAGGACACGTGTGTTGAAAGAGATTTGCAATGAGTATTAACAGGGGAAAAAAAAAGTTATTTTGACTAGTATGAATAATGGTTGCTTTTTTTTATATATAAGGAGCTAGTTTAAACGATTTGTAACTACACTACATGTGTGCCAACTAACCTCCTCCACTCCTTGACCTGATCAGGATCTTTGTATTCGTCCAGACACTTGTTGATCTGATCTCCGATTTGGAGCAAACACTGCCTGGTGTGATTCACCTGCTCCGTTTCCGTCAGAGTTTGGTCGGGATTGTCCAGAGCTTTCAGCGCCTTTTTCACCGGCCTCATCTTTTCTTTACACTGAAACAAGGACACATCAATTAGATATCTCTCATTTTACAGGAAACCAATGATACACTAGGGATGTACAAGACTCATAAATATCTCAAATGAGACGCAAAAAACATATTTTGATCTCGTCTAAAAATTAAAAATGAATCAGAGGGGGGGGAGGGGGGGGGGAAGGAGAGAGAGCCCACCTGTTGAAAGACTGGCCATCTCTTGTAACAGGCTAAACTGCCAATGAGGTTAAGATCGGAATTTGAATTCTGGTTGGATATTTATATAATGAGGGTGTTTTTTCCAAAATGGGTTTCTGCTCTTCCTCCGCACAAATATGGATACACTTACTCTTAATTCAACCTTACTCACCCTTAACCCATTAACGTAATTAGTAAATAGACGTATAACCCAAGGTATTTTTTTTTTATAAAAGTGATACATGAGTATTTTAGACTCCTTAATAATGATCTGTCTCAAAACTAACCTCGTTGAATATAGATGGATCGAGATCGCCAATGATTTCCAGGGCGCGGGGCTCACTGTTCGCCGTGAAGTGCATCGGCCCCGTCTGTTTTTTACTCTTCTTTTTAGGTTCTTTCTTCTCTCGCTTGGGTTTTTTCTTCTCCTTTTCGTGGGGGACATCTTCTTTCTCCTTAATCTCTTCTTCGCTTTTAACTTCTTCCGTTTCCTCCTTGACCTTCTTCTCGGCCTTCACCTTGGGCGGCTTCTTGGGGGGTATAGGGAGGGCCGTTGTCACGGTGCCGCTGCTGTTCAGGTTGTCGTCTCCGGAGGTGATGTCATCCACCTCATTAACTTCTTTTATAGACTTCACCTCCCGTGGCTTTCTCGTACGTTCTCGCTTCGGTTTGGTCTGGAAGATAACCAAAATAGATTATGTGTAACAGGAGGGGATTGGTCTTTTGAATCCCTCGAATCCTTGAAGATATTCCGATTCCAGATTCTTTTTAAATTCAAAATGGATTAATTTAGTGTTTGTAAAGTGTAGCTCCTCTTCTCTTTTTTTTGTTTTGTTTGATAAAGGGAACAATGCTTAACACCCGCCTCTGTGGCGTAGTTGGCTAACGCGCTAGTCGTGTTGAGCTCAACTGCTGAGGACGGGGGGATCGAGGTTCGAATCTCGGTCGGGTGAACTGGGGGTGGTTTTTTCCTAAATGGATTTCTACTCTCCCTCAACACAAATGCGGGTTCACTCCCTCCAATTCAATCTTCCCAATTCCTAATCCATTAGCGTAATTAGTACTTAAAGCGTATAACCCTAAACGGGTAGTAAGACGCGGTGCTAAATAATAATAATAATAAAAAAACAATGTCTAACTATTGCTGAACTTGTGTTTAAATGTATACGTGACTACTTTTATTACAGACGACAGAAGTTAACTGTCACATGTGTGCATTGGATTCTTCCCACATTTTCCCTCTTTATCTAGACGGGTTTTTCTTCACTAAATTCGCGTTCATTAGTTTATTCTTATCAGATAATTTGCAATGAAATTAGTATGTAATCCACCTATTACTTACTATCCATGCTTGCACCATACAAAAGCAAATGGATGTCATTCCAAATATTAATATTTAATCAAACGCTGAAAGGAGGATAAAAGAGCAAGGCCTACACACAGCATTCAGTAATCTTTATATAAATAATAACAGATATTATAATTTAATCTAATTATGTAATAACTATATAACTAAATATAATATAAATACAACATTCTATCTACAAAGAAACACGCAACAACAGAATATAAGCGACCATGATCAACAAATACGATTCGGCTTTGAGAATATTTAGTATGTTTAATTTGAGTTAGCTTTGACTTAAAAAATACATCGCACACCCCTGTTAATAAACATTTATTACAAACATAACATTGATAGACACTCCTTTATAGTAATTTTTTTAACACTAATCTTTTCCTGAAATATCCAGAAAATATTTTTTCCAGCAGAGTTTTGTGAACGTCAAATTTCCCCAATTTTTTCTCACAGTTATGGATCCCGCACAGGTCTATTGGGTATAGTATTTTTTCAAACACAAAACAATTAACAAAAAATATTCCAAATAGAATTCAGGTTTGAGAACATTATATATATATATTTATTTAATTTTAGTTTGGTGTCAATTGAAAAAGTGGTGGTGACAAAGATGAAGTTCCTGAAAGGCGTTGACAATGGAACAAGAAGAGACCGGATAAGGAATGAAATAATTAGGGATGGTTTAAAAGTTATACCATTAGAAGAGACACTGAAGATAAAAAGGATGCTGTGGTTAGGTCATGTGATGAGAATGGAGAAGGATAGCATGTCCAAGAAAAACTTACAGAAGACCTAATGGAAGACCACGGACAAGATGGATGGACCGAGCACAAAAGGACATGAATGCTAAAGGAGAGGACTGGAGATGAGTGACTGAGGGAGAAGTTTGGAAAGATCGACAGGACTGGATCGTCATCGTCATATGACCCCCAGAGGCAGAAACGTCGAATGGTGATGATGATGATGATGATGATGATATATTGGGCTTTGAACTAGATTATATCCACAATAGTTCCTCTTTTCCAAGCTAGGCTTTCTTTTTTATTACATATATAGCAAAATAAAGGAGTAAGAAAGGTTTTTGTGTCAAACTATTCATTGATATTACAAAGAGAGTGGTGAAAACAAGCCAATGCAGTGCTTACAATGCCCTGTTTCTGGTCCAACTGCTTCCTGAGTATCTTGAGCAGGTAATCACAACGAGACTGCAGCTGCTTCGCTTGAGGTTTCTTGTTCTCGTTGGCGAGAAGCTTTTCTCCAATGTCGAGGGACGGGTCCATCTTTATCGCTTCCCAAGAACCGATACCATACTTGTAAATACCCCGCAGCAGTTTAGAGTCATCCTCAATCTCCCAAGGGACATCAAAGTTTGCAGGTTTCACCCGACTAAACGGAAAATAAATAAATACAAACACAATTATTTAACAGTTAACGATGAGGGAAAATATAGCAATTTAAAGAAACAGCTAGTTCAGGCGTAAAATTATTATTACCGGCAATGCCAATCTTAAGATTCTGACCTGAGAGTACACAAGTCATATCTGATTGGTTGCAATTAAGTTAATTTTATCTTGTGGTGATTTTCTATAAAATCGGTATTGCAACTAATTTCACCTTGCTCTATTCATCAATTAGGTTTGAGTCTAAAGAATATTGTATTAAGGCATACAAAAATAAACTATCACAAGGAAGTGCTGCAGTTAAATTGCTCAGTCCTTTGAAATGTTTATATTTTTCTTTTAAATCCATCACTGTTTCCAGTCTGTGGACTAGGTAAGACTTTTTTTTTATCATAGGACTAGGACTGACAAAACATCCGGTCGCTTGCCATTAATTTATCGATGCGAAAAGGGTACACCAACATTTCATCAATGATAAATTTTTCGGCCATGTTTGGAATTGAACCTGCTACCCTTAACTCAGTACACAAGTTATGCTACTGGCTGAGCTTAAGTCTTCTCCGGCAGCAAATTTCAAAGCGCTAAAAGTATTTCTTTTCCATCTTCCTAAGGGTCCAAGTTGGGCACTTAATTTAGCATACACTCCTCTAGAGTTATTGTTTTTCACATTGTTTTCTGTCTAAAGACTGGAGAGAATATTAAACATTATCTTTTTAATTTGTTGTTAGATTTAAACTAAAGTCTAGCAAACTGTTAGTGGAAAATATATTGCAAGAATAAAAAAGTGACCCAGGGCACAGGATGGAAACGGTAATGGCTGCTGTAAAAAAAATTAGTAATCAAACCAGGGTTTAAATCGACGGCAACAATTTTTTTTCTGTCAAAATAAAGATAAATATTTAATTGAGTTACAGGAAAAACAATATTAATATTTTTAAACACCATGTTGAAAATACAAGATGGTGGCCCAACCCCCCTCACCTGGCCTCAAGAACCCACTTGCTCCTCTCCGCCGGGTCCGGCGGGAGGACTTCTTCCAGAGGCTCCAACTCCTTCTCACACGCCATCACACTCTTGGCGTTGACAGGCACACCCCCTAGTTTGAATGACACACCCCTCGCCCGGCCTCGTTTACCAGGCCCAGGACCTACAAGTAGGATCAACAGAATTTTACTTTTAGGGGTGTGCGAAGTTTCAAAAACTTCAAATTCGGTTTGAAAATTTGTTTACTTTAACTTTGAATAAAATTAAATTTCTAGGGTTGACAATTACAAAGTTTCGCTTAAAAATAATAATAATTCAAAGTTTAAACAAATATATATATTTTTGTAGTTTTATCCTGCTATTTCCATCACAAATTAGTGTTAATGTAAATTAAAAAAATAAATGGTATTTATAAAAATATGATTAGAAAATTATTATTATTATTAGCACCACGTCTTACTACCCGTTCGGGTTATCCGCACTTACGCTAATGTGTAATGGTAGGGTGATTGTGAGTTGAAATGGAGGACCTACAGTTTAACGTGCGATCCGAACCACGGTGGAGGTCTGGCATTCCCCACATTCACAAGATGTGATTAATACACATCTTGTCAGAGGTGAAGGAAGGGTTTGGTAAACAGATAAATCTGTGCGGGAATCAAGGATTGAACCCCGGACCTCCCCCCTGCCCCTCAAAACTGAAGTCTGACACCTCACCCCTAGACTGCCAGATCACCCACAAAAGTAATAAAATTTAGAAGAAATAACTGAATGTTGTAAAAACAATTATTAAAATAGGATAAAATTAACACATATAGGAATAATAGACAATAGGATAGTATATCTGACCTGAGAGATTGCTGTCTTCGTTGTGCGTCGTCTCATTCTCTTTCTGGGATTGCACCTCCGACATGGCTGCCACACAACGTTCCTTCAGCAGCTCCCCGAGGTAGCGCAAATCCGCCAGAGGTTTCTCCTGCAGTTCGGCGTCACACGCCACTTCTTCGAGTCGTTTCAGAGGAGCGCAGAACTTCTTGTAGCTCTTCACAAACCTACGAATCTGGGGAAACAAGAATACATTAATCTATAATTATTCCATAAAACTATTTAAATAAACATAATTAAATGTTTGGATTGGATCACATAAAGAGACGCCAGGTGAAGAATTGGTTTGCAATAGAGTTGGGTCAAATTCACTATTTAACAAACCTGAATATTGAATCTGAATCATTTTATTTTCAATGCTTATTGGAAAAAATTATGACTCAAAGAAAATATAAATAGTAACTAAATGTTAACATTTTTTCTTGTAATCCATTAATACATCAGTTGAATATTAATTCACTGGTCAGGGTTTGGTAATAACAGATATTAAATATAATTTACAAAATGCAATATTTCAAACATAATTAATATATTTAGTCTTTAAATAATGAATTAGGTCATCACAAAACTTTATTTAATTATTTTAGATTTTTATTATGTGAACATTAATTTGTGATGAAAATAAGAGCAGAAAATGAAAAATATATTATATATATATACATATATATATATATATATATATATATATATATATNATATATATATATATATATATATATATATATATATATATATATGTGTGTGTCTTAACTTTAATGGTTTTTTTTTGGCGACGCTTCATAATTGCCAAATCCGGAATTTTGATATAAAATTAAAGGTGAAGCAAACTATTATTTTTTTAAAAACACTCAAAGTTTTCAAACCCTTACTTAGTTTGCAAGCTTTTAATTGCTAATCATTCCCTCTCAATAAATAGCTACTTCTTTGGTGCTGAGTGACAGCTCACATCTGACGGCTTTGAAAAGTTACCATACCAAATTATGTATCCCTACGCCAAACCATATGATCTGCAAAACACGTGTTTACCAGCTGTCAGTCAGCACCAAAGAAGCCACGGGGTTACTGTAATTGACCAGTACACACAAAGCTACTAGACTTAATTATTTTTTAAGATTAGTGAACACACCTCAACGTCAGTAAAGTTCTTGATGACTTCTTTGGGAGCCAAACGAGGACGTCCCCTTTTCTTTGGTCGTTCATCATCACTGCCATCTTCGCCAGTCGACTCACTTTCTTCCCTTTTCCTACGCTTGCGACTCCCTCCTTCACCTGCACGCAAAAAAATTTGTCTCCAAGTTGAATCAGAAAATAATAAATATTTCTGAAGATGAATCAGTGTTTGGATATTTAAGAAAAATATGTTGTAAAAAAAATATTCTAATGTTATATTGAAAACATGATTAACATACAGTTGAACTTGGGCTTTAGCCACCACGCATATTAAGAGATCACTCGGCCATAATGATCAAAAAACCATAAAAAATTACATTTTCGCGTATCCCCAAACAATTGCTCACTTATGTAATGAGTGTGCTACTCAGATAAACCTATATACACTTGTTTTTTTTGCAATGCGTGAAATAGTTATGAAATATTGTGAATTTTATAGGGGTGTGCGATACTTAGATTTAGTTTCAAAACAAACATCAGCTTCGACTTTGCTTTGAAACAAATTCCGGCTTCGAAGCTTCAACAATAACACTATTGACATATAAAATACTCCATTTATTTTCCATTATAGCCGTTTCATACATTACAGATTAATATTTATATTGAAAAAAACTGAAGTAATTGAAATGTAAGTTGTGATGATAGCTTGGTTTGTCAGATTAACACAAACTATTACAAACAATGGCGCAATAGAACATTTCCCAAGTAATTTTAGTGCATTAAGTTATATAAATAGCCACAACATATACTATTTTTTCAAACATAAAACAAGTGATAGAAAATATTCAAACTTTAATTCGGCTTCAAGAATATTTCATATAATCGATTCGAGTCCGCTTCGAATTGAAAAACTGGACTTCGCACACCCCTACTATTTTATATGAAAAAATGAGATCATGAAATTTTAATGAAATTGAGAAATAATTACCAAAAATTCACAAATATAATAACAATTTATGGCAGCCTGCAGTAAATTCTTGTTTGATTGAAATGTCGGCAGAAACATACCTGGGACATTTTCTTTGTTTATATAACAATCAAATTTGTCAAATCCAGAGTTTTATTTTCAAATCAAAGTCAAAGCTGACAAGTAAATTAGAAGTTTTCGATAATTCATACATCTCTATCAAAACATATCTTGAACTACTGCTACCAGGCCTTCACTAGAAATGACAGTTTTATGCATTTGTCAAAAGGAACAATACAGACTCAAAGCAGCAGCTCAATCTCTAAAATTAAATTGCACGATAATTCATGATTTTTCTAACAATTTCTTTTCCCTCAGACTTTTTGATAGTCTAAGACATTTCTTCTGGCTGCCAGACATTGAACAAATGTTTCCATATGAATACAAGTGCATGCACACTGAATGAATTAGCAGATACATCATAATCAAAGGTAGCTCGACTATAAAATTCCCAAATACTTACTGTATTATATTTGGAAGATGGTAGAGGAAAGTTGAAAAGAAACATATAAAAGGAACGAACAAAGCATGGCATTTAACACAAAAATAAGAACATAGTTAACACTTTACAATGCTGCCATTGAGCAAGAGGGTGTCTACTGAATTGGAGAAATAAAAATTAGTGACTTTTTGCTTACTTTTTTTTGACCACAAACTTTCTTCGGTAATCAGCCAAACATTATATAATGCGATGAACGTTTATTTTATCCTTGGTACCATCATAAAAACAATCAGACAACTTGCGTCTAGTGCATGGAATCATGGGTAGTGGGTGGCTCAACATTCGACGCATTATTACGATGCGTGGGGAAATTCAAACAAACATATTTTTGTAACTCTATGGCCAAAATATTGAAGATGTGTGACTTTTCAAGGAATTTTGTGACTTTTTTTTTTTTTTTTTTTTTCATTTAGAA
>CABEEJ010001317.1:0-29334 GCA_901482245.1 Timema douglasi | reverse complement strand
ACTTTTATTGTTGAAAAAAAAAAAAAAAAGATTTTCTGATCTGTTTAAAGAAACTTAACAGTTAGATTTGAACTTTCTTTTGGTTTAAGCTATACTTGAAAAAAACTTATAAAATTTTCTTAAAATAATAAATATTATTACAATCTAATTCAGTCAACTCTGGTTTTAGTGAACATTTGGTTACAGTGAACCTAATTCAATGGTCCCAACCCCCATATATTTCAATGTGTGTTAAAAAATGTGTTTATAATGACCCGTCAACTTTGGTTTTAATGAACAAAAATAAGTGAAACTTTCAATAAGAATTATCATTTTAACATCATAACTTACCCGCCTCGGTGGCATAGTTGGCTAATGCGCTTGTCGTGTTGAGCTCGACTGTTGAGGACGGGGAGGTCGAGGTTTGAATCTCGGTCGGGTGAACTGGGGGTGGTTTTTCCTAAATGGTTTTCCACTCTCCCTCCACGAAAATGTGGGTTCACTTCCTCTAATTGAACCTTCCTAATCAATTAGAGTAATTAGTAATTAAAGTGTATAACCCGAACGGGTAGTAAGACGCGGTGCTATATATATATATCATAACTTATTGGTTGCTTGAACTCGAAAACAACGATATTCTCTACCTGAGTTCTTATTTTAGTTGCACAAGGCATGAATGAAAATAAAAAATGTGGAAAAGGAATGCAGGGGGGGAGTTGATCTGGCAAAAAAAATTATACTTTTCTACTCATTTTAGTTTTTTGAAAGTATAGATAGTGTGGAATCAAGTGCGGAAAAAGCAGAGAGAAGGATTTGGAAAAAATACTAACTTAAACGGTATACAATAAACAACAGCACATACCAATTTTTTAAAGGTTAATTAATAGATTTCAGTAAAGAGGGATTATATTCCAACCCTTATTTTGTTTGTCCGTCACTAACCCACTACTTTGATTTTTTAAAAATCAGTTTTAGTGAATTTCGTACATAGTGAACCAAATATCCGAGTCTGTAGAGGTTCATTATAACCAAAGTTGACTGTACATATTAATATAACATGCTAGGACTGCTGTCTCCTGGCTAACAGAGGAATTTAAAGTTTCTTGATAAAATTCTAGCAAATTTACATTTTTCTAGTTTGCTATGCAGTTTAAAAGGTAAGATTTAGAAGAGGCGCAACAGCATGTGTGTGGTGATCAAATGAAATGTCACATATAAAAAAAACCTCTCAGTTCACTCAGCTGGGCTTCAAACAAACCCAAACGTGGTCATGTTTAAATGGAGTAGTATTCAACCTTTTTTAGTTCGCATACCCTTAGACTTTGTACCCCCAAAGTTGTAGGTGGATTACGAAAGTTATAAATATTCTCTAATTTATATCTAAATTAATAAAGTGAGTTACATCCAAAAAACTCGCCTCGCAGGCGTAATTGGCTGATGTGCTAGCTTCATTTTGAGCTAGACTACCGAGGACAGGAGATTGAGGTTTGAATTTTGGTTGGGTAAGCTGGGGGTGATTTTTCATAAATGGTTTTCCACTTTCCCTCCACGGAAATATGGGTTCACTTCCTCTAAATTCAACCTTCCCAATTCCTAATCCATTAGCGTAATTTGTACTTAAGTATATAACTCCCACGGGTAGTAAGACGCGGTGCTAAATAATAATAAAAACATCCAAAACCATTTATTAAATAGTAAGTTTTAAATAAGAAATATATATACATGAATTTTAAAATTTTTTAGTTATCTCTTAAGCTGTCTTAACGAATGCGTACCCCAGGTTGAATTCAGAGAAACTATAAAGCTAATTTGAATTAAAGAGTTTACTCTCTAAATATGTATTTTTTTTATCACCACGTCTTCCTACCTCTTCAGATTAAATGCATATATGATAATTACTCTAATGGAATAGGGATGAGGAAGGAAGTATTTTAGAGGTAATCTACTCGAATTTGCATGGACCAAGAGTGGGAAACCATTTCAGAAAGAACACCCTCAATTGACCCCACTGGGATTAGAGCCCCAATCCCCCCGTCCTCAGGCCAGAATAACACAGGGGTGATGCCTTAGACTGTATGACCACCACTGCATATTGATCTCTAAGCACCCAATAACTGTTTTCATTAAAATGAGCTTTATAGATATAAATTATTTATTTCAGCACCATGTCTTACTACTCGTTCAGGTTATACTCTTATGTACTAATTGCGGGTTCACTTCCTCTAATTCACCCTTCCCAATTCCTAATCCATTAGAGTAATTAGTACTTAAAGCGTATAACTCCAAACGAGTAGTAAGACGCGGCGCTAAATATTATTATTATTATGTACTAATTACATTAACATTAATTGTTTAAGGATTAAGACTGTTTAATTTGGAGGAAGTGCACCCAAATTTGCTTGGAGTGAGAAGAAAACCACCCTCAGTACAATCGACCGCGATTGAACCCTATCTCCCCATCTTTGGCAGACTAGTCTAACATGAGAGTAGCACCTTAGACCATGCAGACACCGAAGAGAGAGGATGAGCTTTAGTCTTAGCCCTAAAAATTGTACATTACAAGTTTTATAAGTAAAAAAAAGTATATAACATGGTGTCTACTAAATTTTACCAATGAAATCCCCGACCTTTTCCCTGATCATTTCCTAAAATTCACGACTAAAAAAGTATGTCACATCCTTTTAACTCGCCCCCACCCCCCTCCTTTTTCTATTATTATTATTTTTTTATAATAATAATAAGTTTTAAAATTTGAATTAAAATTGTTTACTAGGAATTAAAAATATATTACACAGCTACAAGCAAAAAAATGACATAATTTACTGATTATTGTATTTCATATTTTGAGTAAAATATCATTTTCCCGGATTTTTATTGTGATTTACCAAATTCCCGACTTATTCCCGTTTTTTCCTGATCACTTCAAATTCCCGGCTAATTCCCGTTTTCCCGGATGGTAGACACCCTGTATAATCATTAAATTAGCTCATTCACGAGGATGTTTTACACAAAATGTCACAATTCCGAGATCAAAATTAATGGTTATAAGCAAAGATCTAGTCTTTGTAAAACAAATAAATCTGAGGTGGGTAGAATCTTAATCCTCGGATCATTAAAAATGTACAATTTAATTTAAGATAATTGTACTAGGTTTAGAGTCTCTGACAAATGCTATGTGTTTGTTATGTATATTATGTAATAAACAACAAAGAGGTAACTCTTTTTTTTTTGGTGAGATAATTATATCCATACAATTTTATTTTGTACTTTTTTGTGATGCTCTTCAACTCCACAAATATATATAATTCCTTTTACCAAGTGCTTAAAACTGTTATTTGAAGTAAAGATCTTCATGATTATATATAAGATACTTTTTTAGTGTTTTTTTTATGATTCTCAAACCTCTCAAATTCTATGGGATTCGCACGTTACACTTTGAATATAAAGTCACTACAGAAAAGTAAAAGATAAATGAGGATTGTTTTAGTAATTTTTAAGTATCAAAAATGCTATTCTCATGAGAAACAACACAGTGTGAGGGTATTTCCATTCAAGTAGACGATACCCTTAAAAAGTTGTTGCTGGGGGAGCATTTTTGCATCCTCCATGAACATCCTTAATTTATTGCGATGATCTTCTAGTATACTTTTCATAGCTGCCAAGTCGGTGACTGATGAGCGGTGCTTTATATGCTCTCCTCCTCTCCTGAGAACCCTTCTCGAACACTTGCTCTCGCCACCCCATATTTTCTGGTAAATCGTTATTTTTGTTATTTGTTAAGTGCACATCCTTTCTGGCGTTTTTAACAAGTACAGCAATAACATTACAATGTTCTGGCTGAGTTTCCGGAAAACGTGCTTTATTCATATTTTGAATAAATATTGGGTCCAAATTATTGATGTTATTTTATATTGTGAAAATAAATGACCCGATCCAGAGATAAATATGGTGGAACCCAAAGGTTTCGTGGAACACGGTTTGAAAATAGCTATATCATTGTAATGTTTTTTACTTGTTTTAAACTTGGAAAAAATTAACTGTCGTTATTGAAGGTCCATAGTATTAGTGTAGAACATCTTATGAGGGCCCAAGAATGTATTTTTTCTGCTGCAAAGACTTCAGTTTGGGAAACTCGAGTGTATATAATGTAAGCACTATATTGGTATAAAAGAATAAACTGCTTTGTTTTTTTGTTTGTTTTAATATGATAGCTACCAAAACCTTGTATTTGACTTTGCTTAGTATGTTCCAAGCTTAGCTACAATATTATTAAAAAATTAAGTTTTGTATATCCTTTTTAATGTTCCCTGTTTTAAGATCAACAGTGCTTATTCTGTAATATACACACATCACAATTAAGGTCAGAAGTATCTTTTTCGACAGAAAAGTTTCTTAAATAATTTTAATCTATTTATATGCCAAGTTGTGAACTATTTACACCTGTCACCTTAGTTTAGGTATTATCAAAACTTACAAAATAACACAAATAATATAGTTAATTGTTATCAATGTTGACCACAAGGGCTGGACAAAGGGGGCGCAACCCTGTCTTGAAGGACCCCTAGAAAACCACACCCGCTTTTTTATTACAATTATTTTATATAAAATATTAAGAATAAACTGATAGGCCTAGTTTTAATAAAATGGTACTGTCCAAGTGGAAAAAAAAAAGAAGAGTATATTATCTCTTTCATTCCAAGAACCATAACAGCACATTACCTCATGCTTAGGGAGTTGAACTGAAACCCATAGCTGGAATTAAGTTATTTTTAAGGAACCAAAACGGATATAGGAACCCTTAAAATAAATTCAAATAGAACCGGAACAGATCAATAATTTTAGATAATGATTTTATTGATTCTTAAAGACTCTAATTTCTAAAAACCTATTTCTAATAATTCCATTCTATTCTTCTTTCACCCGCCTCGGTGGCGTAGTTGGCTAACGCGCTTGTCGTGTTGAGCTCGACTGCTGAGGACAGGGAGATTGAGGTTCGAATCTTGGTCTGGTGAACTGGGGGTGGTTTTTCCTAAATGGTTTTCCACTCTTCTTCCACGCGAATGCGGGTTCACTTCCTCTAATTCAACTCTTCCCAATTCCTAATCCATTAGAGTAATTAGTACTTAAAGCGTATAACCCGAACGGGTAGTAAGACGTGGTGCTAAATATTATTTTATTCTTCTTTCTGTGAATTTTAACTTTAGAAAATATATTTTTTCTTATTAAAAATTTACAAAATGATCATGGTGCCCCAGATTTAGTAAGTCACTCTCGACATCTTTGATCTGACCCGGTTGACCACAAAAAATGTATTTGTTAATTATCTAGAAGTTTCTTTCTCCCAGAAGTATACCTAGAGTACACTATTATTGTAAAATGCCAGGTTCACAACCAAATTAACGTTCACTTAACTTTCACACAACATAACAGTTCTTCTCGTATTTTTAAATGGAAGTCATCATGATGCAGTTAACTTAACATTCACTCAACTTAAAAAATTCCCAGGGGTAAACTTTCACGTTAAATGAATGTTCAGTGAAGGGTACCATTTGTTAGAGCAAGCCAATCATTTTGCAAGTCACACCAACATGGTTTTTTTAAGTACTTTGTTTGGTGCTCATGAAATGCAGACAACATCTTTGTTATGGTTTGTCTGCGTCTCACGGACAATGAAATGTCTTGTAGCCTCTTGTTACTCTATTTTGTACATCCAGTAAATCCTTGATATCAAGTACTTACAAGTCTAAGAAAAGGTGGCAGCCTTAAAACTTCACCATTATAGTTGATTATTACTTGCAGCCTAATCAATCCCTAAATGCTTGGGTTTCATTTTAGTGAACAGTTTGTTTTCAAACAGTCCATATTTATTGTTTGTGTTTTGCTCGAGTTGTTACACTAAGTCAGACACTAGCTTCTTTACGTTTAGCGAACCTTAAATTGATGTTACAGTAGCCCCATGTCTTCTTTGATGCTGACTGACAGCTCACAGCTGACTTCCGACAGTCAATATTTAGGTATATACCTAAATTTTGACTATCAGAATTGACAGCTGCTAGACATGTTTTTGCAGATCATATTGTTCGGCGTAGGGACACGTAATTTGGTCTGGTAACTTTTCAAAGCCGCCAGCTGTCAGTCAGCACCAAAGAAGCCATGGGGCTACTGTACAATACATGAATGCTAATTTGATCGTGATACCAGTATAGGCTCTGTAAAAGATTCCCTTTTGTTTGGGGAAAAATTAGGTATTTAGTGACCACCTCTGTGATCTAGTGGCCAGTGTGTTCCTGGCCACAGATCCAGAGTTCCCGGGTTTGATGCTTGGCGCTTCCAAAATTTTTCTGTGAAGCAGCGGGTCTGAAACGAGGTCAACTCTACCTCGTGAGGACAAATAAAGAGAATATAGTAGCGGCAGCTCCAGTTTAGGAAACTGAGATTGATGGTCGGAAGGCTTGTTGGGCTGACCATATGACAAGACATCCTCTAGCCACAAATGTTGCAGCCATCGGTGACAGCAATATAGCTCACTTGCAGGAGTTTTTGTTCATGTAGTATGTTGGCTGCATTGGAGATGGATTTTCCGCCCTTTCCCAATACTGGAACAATCTTTTCAAACCAATTTCTCTTCCTGAAGTCAATTAACCTATTGCCAGATTTTCCTTCAATGTTTATTTTAGTCTTAGGGCCAGCAATATGTATTAATCATTACATTTATCTTTTATTTCTGTCTTGATGATAATCATTTAAATACAGGGTGGGGCAGAAAGTGTAGACATATTTAATACTACTCACTATATCTTCACTATTCTAACTAATAAATGGTTCAAACTAAACTTAAAATAACAACAAAAGATAATTAAAAAAAAAAATAGTCATGTAAGTTTTTGTTGTTGAAACAATGCCGTTAAGACGGCCACCATTATCTACGATACACGTTTGTATGTGCTACTAACATTTTGACAAGACCCCGCACAATGTTTTTTGTTTAAATGCTTTGTTACCGATTTGTTCTTGGGCAAGTCGTGTGAACATGTCTCACAAGAAAACATCGGTGCTACCACCTGAGTTGTGGCAAAGTTGGGTGCCAGGTTGGAGTATACTGAGTGTCATCATTACGCGACTCGCCCAATAATCATTCAGGAACCTCAAAGAATTGTGGTGGAAGCCAAAGAAATTCAACAAGAGACATTGTGTAAAATCGTGTTAAATGTCGAGGAAACAATGTAGGCCTATTGCATATAATGATGACCAACAATGTAGGCCTAATGCATATAATGATGGCCAACAATGTAGGCCTAATGCATATAATGATGGCCAACAATGTAGGCCTAATGCATATAATGATGGCCAAAAATGTAGGCCTAGTGCATATAATGACCAACAATGTAGGCCTAGTGCATATAATGATGGCCAAAAATGTAGGCCTAGTGCATATAATGATGACCAACAATGTAGGCCTAGTGCATATAATTATGGCTATCTTAAGGATTGTTTTAAAAAAAATTAATAATTCAAACGTATGTAGAAATTGTCAGTCTTTTTGTTTTTATTTAAGTTTAATTTAAAGAATTTAGTTGTTAAAATAGTAAAGATAAAGTGTAATTAAATGTATCTACCCTTTCTCCCCTAACCCGTATGTACGCTAATGGGGTAAAAATAAGTTTACATTTTGAGAAATTGTATCTGCATTTGTAGGGAAGTAGGAGGGAATTTTTTTTAGGAAATAAACTCACTCAGTTTATACACCTGTGATTTGTACCCAGATCTTCCTACTTCCAGCAAACCAAACAAGATGTTTCACTTGCATTTGACCATTGTTGTGGGATATTAAGTTCTGGATAAAACTTAAGAAATTTAAGAAAGGGATGCAGGGAACGCGAGAAAAGATAAGTGTTTTTGCAGTTTTTATAGCAAAACATTTGCCAAAATAAAATAAAAATTACTTCTATACAAAATGTTTACAAAAAAATAAAGTTTTGCGCTAAAAACTGTAAAAACACTTACCTTTTATAGTGTTCCCTAATTCCCCCCCTTAAATAAATAAAATCAGGCTGGTTAGCAATTAATGAGATTTTTAGTCTAATATAATGTAATATATTAAAATTACAATTCTCTCTCTTCATGTTATGTACTAATTCAAATAAAACAACTTTAACTTTTTAATTATACGACATATTAGCTGTCTGTAGCGTAGTCTGCCTAACAAATAAAGTCTTAAGTTAAATTCCCTGCATAGAAAAAAAAATCTCATTTGCAAAACATTGGTTTCCCCTTTTCACAATGATAAATCAATAGCCAGGGTCTGGATGTTGTGTTCTAGATTTAAGTTAATTTAAAAGTTGTGGCCTGATATGATCAGTATGTTTAGAAGGTTCAATAAAGTGTAAGTTAAATAAAAATATTATTACAATTAAATAAGAGATAAAAAAAACCTTGGTTCTGTAGCATGGTCTAAGGCATGATTCATGTTTGATCTCCCTGTCATCTGTATTTTAGTCTGAGTTCGAATCCTGGTTGAGTGGTTTTTCTCAAATTATTTTCCACTCTCCCTCCGCACAAATGTGGGTAAACTTCTTCTCAATTCAACCTTCCTCATATGAATAATTAGTACATAACTAATAACCTGTACAAATAATGAGACGTGGTATAACAATTTAACAGATTTATTTAAAAGAATATTCCCTTTAAAACATCTCTCAATTATGAAACAAATTAGGTTAACTCTTATTGTTGTTAATACAATAATTTAAAAAATCATAATGTTAAAGTAATTAATTTAACTCGCTAAAGGACGGGGCATTTTTTTTAACGCGTTACTTGAGTAGATACAAAGATAAAGTAGAATCAAAACTTTCAAAAAGATAAACCCAAGAAAACGGGGAGAGATTCATTCTAACCGACGCGCCTACGTCACATCACCTATCTCCCTTCTACACAATGAAACATGTGATTGCTTCAAGGTCATGTGTCGTTACTAATATCTATGATTTAGCTCGCCGTTTATTTTATTATTGCTTGGTTAAACTCACCTAATCATAATTATCTTTTTATCAATACAACATGTGCAAAAAAAATGAAGTAGGGCTAATGTTTCAATTGTACCTGCCGTGGATATAAGGATTTATAATAAAATATAATTAAAAACTCGTTAAATTGGCACTAAATATGTGCTTAAGTATTATTGTCGCATGTCAATCTTAATAATCACGTGATTATATGGTATATTGTTCGACCATTTAAGCAAGTTAAAATAAGGGGTGTGTCCTAGTTATTAAAGCCAGCTCAAAGATATCGGACAATTCGCGTCTTAGTTCTTCATAAAATGGCCGCCAAGGTCATGTAGATTCGCAATTTAAACACTTAACATTACCGTATTTTACAACTCTTTACTTGATAAACCAAACGTATCGTTATTGGTTCAATAGTTTTGATTAGCACGATCATATGCTAATTAATTTGACTTATAATAAAATAGTACCCCCTATTGGGTATATTTTAACCAGAATTAGAGAAATTGATAGCTTTTAAAATAGTATATAAAGTTTTAATTTTACTCGTAACAATGTGTTTAATATCATGTTCAAACACGTTTGTTTTTACCTCGAAGCTGCTGTTTCTCTAATTTATTTACCATAGTGTAGATTACACTTATTTCCATCAATAACCAATGGGCTTAAGTTTTTTTTATTAAATAGCTCAATTACACAGAATATTCAAGCAAATTCCTAATTAAAGTCCTGATTAAAAGTGCCAAGCCTTGCTTGAGAATCAATTAAATCACCATACTTATTGTAATCCTAATGCATACATTGTTTTAAACAAAATAATTTAGGATTCATGGGGGAATATAAGCTTTAGTTGCACAAACCTCATGTTTGCATTAGAATGCATTTTCCTTCTAGCCAAATCTCTCAAACAAACGTCCTAATTTTACAATCGGTTTAAAACTTACTGAAATTCTACGTTTTCCCCAAGTATGAATCAACCCTTAAAATAAATAAAATGGAGTGTGTTTAAGGGGTATTCCAAATACATTGATCATTGTACATACATATTGCAACACAGAAACCAATTTAAGGTGCCTCTGGTTAAATAGAATTCGATAAATTTGAAGTTTATCAGAACAGTACTGTAATTAAATATCACAGCCTTGGTTTAACNAAGTTGGAGATTTGTTATAATGCGAGGTGTTTACGATGTTCCCCCCCCCCCCCCCCAGCCCTCTTTTTATCAACAGAACGGGGTTATTTCAAAGATTCCTCAAAAGTCCACCCTGGACTTGAGCTAACAGTAATATCCACATCTTAGTTTATCAAACACCATTAATTAGACTGGGGGGAAAAAATTAGTTCAGTAAACAGAGCTTAACTTTTTTTATATGTATGTTTTGAGAAGATGTATAATGTCCATATATCGCGGAAACGTCAACATCATGAGTGCGGTGGATGACGTCAGGAGTTACATTAAGTAATTTATCTCAATTTCAAACCTATCCAGATAATCTCAACATTAGCCGGCAAGACTTGGATAAAATTTAATATCATTTATGATACTAAGCACATTTCGATACAGATTGTATTTTGAAACATTTTTTTCAATCGAGGATCTGAAATTGGATAATGAAAATGCACTAACATTCAATATGCAGCATTGTGTTAACTTTCTTTTCCAGTGATGTAACATAACTTAAATCTAGATTCTAGAATTTGACATTATCCAAGTGCAAGTGGTTATCAATATTATCAGGATAAACTTGGAAAAACTTGATTCAATCGTCTTTAACTTAACGTTATCCACATATTTCGGATTAACATTATCCATAGAATATACCTGTATAACTCACACTATGCATCAATACTTTTGGGGCACAAAATTCAAGAGAAATTATAGTTTGGGTAATTTAAAAAAAAGTTGAATACCAACCATTGTCGAAGACCATTTAGCTACTGAAATGGGTCTGAATTATTTTTTAAGCGGTCTTGTCCTTACAAGGGCATCTTGACCTTGAATAATAGAGGGACTATGTTGCAAATCGAAGAGTCAATACACCGTGCTACTATGCATATTTACCACTCAGTGGTGCACACACAAAACATCTTAAGTGTCAAACTAAATATACAGGTTTGATTCAAAGGGCAATTAAAATCAACGCTTCTCATTCTACCTTGTGTTCTGTATCTTACTAACCACCCCGATGGATTGGCGGCCGAGAAATATAGGAGCTAAGAATACACGTGTTGGGGATCAAACCCCAACCAATCAACCGCAAACAAGACTAGACAAATAGTGAAGCAGTTAACATTTATTTTGGTATAAGATCACATTCAAAATGGATTGTATTAGATGACAAGGTAATCAGGGTTTGAATACCGGTGAAGTTTACTTAACTCATTTCATTTTAGCTGCACAACTTTTTATTAGTTAGAGTTCATACACACATTATATAGGCTACTAATTACTGTCTTAAGAGATTATTAAAATTGAATTTAAAGCATGTGTACACAAGAGTTGAGTGAAGGGAGTCGAAAATCCACCTTCAGCACAGTTCGAACACCTATCAACCAGACATCGACACTTAGTTTACTGCGCGAGTAACACCTAGACCCTAAGGCTACCAATCAAGTTTTTTTCTCTCTCTTCCATAAATGGTTCTTCATCCTGCCTCCAGACAGATGCAGGTACCTTTATTCCATACCAGAATCCTGCAATACAGTAGTAGGATAAAACAGCTTCCTCGACCTCCATCTACCGTTCTGTAAGGCCTTTTATCCAACAAAAATACTACTATATAGCAAGATTCTGTTGTGAAATAAGGCCTTATTGGACGGGTTTCCTACCAAGAGCACAGGGTATCTGTTGCATGGTGCAATTAAAGTTAGATGGCCAATGAAATAACAAGCTTATGTTAACCAGGTCCCCATAGAAAACGAGATGTCAAAAATTTCACAATCTGCTAAATTAGAAATTTTGCAAGAACACTACTGTATATTAATAGGGTAGTTTTTAAAAAACTTTTTGAACTTTAATAAGATTTTATCTAAGACAATCCCACTATATTTGAGGAACAAATAAAATCGTCGGCACTTTTTCAATACGGCGTCTTGAAACAAGGTTGTAGTCACTTCTTCACACTCGCAGCTGGCGGAGGTGTATATTATAAAGAGAAGCCCTGCCCTGGTAGAGAAAGCCAAGGTGCTAAGTTCTGGTTTATTTCTTCGGAGACCCACTGAGTGGATTAAAATGTAACAAGGCTCTGGTACGTTTTTCAATGAGTGTGACACAGGGGTTTAGTCACAATACAAAGAGAAAGGGACATGCGCAAAACCAAAATTTATTTTTAAAATTATTATTAGCACCGCGTATTACTACTCGTTCAGATTATACTCTAATGTGTAATGGTAGGGTGATTGTGAGATGAAACGGAGGAACTACAGTTTAACGTGGGATCCGAACCACGGTGGAGGTCTGTCATTCCCCACATTCACAAGATGTCTTGTCAGAGGTGAAGGAAAGGTTTGGTAATCAGATAAATCTGTGCCAGGACCGGGAATTGAACCCCGGCCGCCAGCACAGAGGTCTGACACCTTAACCATAGACCGCCAGGTCACCCTTTTAAAATTAGAAAAAAATCATAAAAATTTTTAGCTGTTGATTTTTTTTTCTCAAGAGACTTAATAGTCGGCCATGAATTTAGAGTGAAAAACACTGGTTTATTAGAGCTGGATTAAATTTACCGTGGACAGGGTTGCTATTTCTTTCTTAATATGTACCTAATTCCATTATATTCCAGAAAGAATCCCCATTTTTCAAGGCAACTTGGATTTAACAAATTTAATTTTTCATAAAAATGGCAAGGTGTGAAGTTACGTAACATGTTTAGAACAAGATGATTTAATATTGATGGGGAAATCAATCTTCTGCCTTTTCACAACCCATGTTTAAGGCGTATTAAGGCATGTTCGAATCAGCGTGCTTAATTCAGTTCACTTCTTTGTCCAAAGACCTAAGCAAATCACTATTTAATCTAAAGTTGTTTTAATCTTTAGCCTAGTATTTTGCAATGCCATGATTATCGAGGATATTTTCCCCCTCAATATTAAACTTAATTTTAATCACTTAGGATAAGTTAATTGGCAGTAGTTTTTTTTATCAGTGCGTCTTGCTTCCTGTTCAGGTAATACAGATTACACCTAGTTTATTGGGGTTTGAATGTGGAAGCAATTTAGAGGTAATCAACTCGCATTTGTGTGAAAAAAGTATGGGAAACTTTTTTTGTGGAAAAAAAATCAGCCTTAGTTAAGTCAACCAGGATTCAAACCCTTGATATCCGTGTCCTCGGCAGGCCAGAAATTAATAATCCTATTAAGAACGTGATTGGTCAGATTTACCAAATGAAAACCTACCAGACATTTCAATGTATCACTAACCCGCTTCGTTGGCCTCATGGTCTAGCGCGCTACTCGTGTTAAACTAGAATGCCAAAAATGGGGAGATCGGGGTTCAATTCCGGTCGGGTGTGTTTCCCTAAACAGTTTCCCATTCTTCCACACAAATGCGGGTGCACTTCCTCTCAATTAAGCCATCCCAACCCATTAGTATAAATGGGTTTCCTAAGTCTAAGTTTTTGATCGCAGCTGTGTTCAGTGATGCCTGTTTCACTTTTCTACGTTAATGGCCACAGGCATTAGAAAATTATTTATATGGAGAGCCGAGCATTAAATTGTTTTAATATAAAGCTAAAAAAGTTCCTGTATCTACTTTTGACATATTCACAGATCAAATCATTTGATCTACAGGTAACATTTTAAATATAGACGTTCATTATTAATAGCTTTGAAATAAACTAATAATAAAGTAAAATGATCTAACTGTTGGCCACAATCTTTTTTTATTTTCTAAATGGATCTTCTAATAAAAAGTGAACTATCATTTTTATACTAAGTTATACATGAATATATTGCGCCAATGTTTAAAATACAATTAAGAACTATTTAGTTGATATTTTTCCTTGATGCCCATTTGTGTTGATTATTGAATAAATTGTGTTCTTACAGGTCAGGGGATTTATAGAGCACATTTTGGCCTAACTTTCCAAGTGCTTGTGTAGCTTAGGTATGTTATATATTAAGGGCCATATGCAAGAACGTATAATAAACGTCTAGTGGACGTTCCGAGCACATTATCGCTCCACCTATTAACTTAAGCCGACTAACTCTAGCAAACCCACACTAGTATCCACAAAGCATCCGCTTAGTCAAGTTCTGGGGCAATGAAGTCTCATATATCATAATGAAACAAAAACATAGGTCTAACTAAAAAAACTATAAAAGTAGTACATAAAACTATATGGATGTCAAGCGCTTTATTTTTTTACCTGAAGGTTCCTGTATGCAATCAGTTTAATTAAGCACTTATTTCAGTACATACTAATATCTAACCTTACTTAGTGACTAAATGGCTTCTTTTAGTTCAGGCCGATATTAATATAGGAATAGTTTAATAACCAATAACTTTGAACATAATGATTTGACTAATTCGCAAATGTATTTAAGTATGGAGGTTTATTAGTACTAAACAAAATAATTTAAGTTTTAAAAATGGTTAATAAACCCGTCACCCTAAATTTGACAAGTGTTGTTAAATCAAATCAATAGTGACAAAGGCTAGTTATTCAACCAAGTAGAAGTAGATTATCTGATTTGCATTAGTCTATTCATAATTACAATAGGACACCCCCTCAATAAGCCTAACATATTTCAACCTTATAGTTAACAATTTAATACAAAAGTGAATGTTTTATTGCTAAAAGTTTGTTTGTCTCAAGTCTATATAACCAATCGCGTATGTTCTTAACCCAATTAACCAAGTGAAAGAGTGGTATATGTACCTAGTTTACAATGTAAAACTTATTAGACCTACACAAATTATATGTCCTAAATTTTCTAAGGCCTATTGTTTTGAAAAAGCGTGTAACCTTATATTTTAGTGTTTTGTGATGGTCACATACCAACTATTGGATTAAAATGGATGAATAATGATAGTTTAACTAAATCAAATTTGTAAATGATGAATGTGAAGTCAAACTTTAGGCTAAAATTGCAAAAATGGGTACATCTTAAAAATTCAAAGTTTCAATAATCAAAGATACCTACATAAGTGAAGTACAGATACCAAGTAACATTTTGGTGGAACACAAATTATTATGACGATTTTTGGACGAATTTGTAAATGTAAACAAAGAAGCATGGACTAATGTCACCTTACTTGATTTGTATTTTAACTAAAAAAGAATTTAAGTGTCACAGTGTGAATGAAGGTAAAGACGAGGCAAATCCTTTTAAACATAAGTAAAACTAAAAAACCATTAATATCACAAAAAAGGCACTATATAATTACTAAAAACTTTAGTCAGATGATTTCTAGACACCATTCCTCATTTTGAAAGTCGATTTGCGGACGTAAGTATTTAGGAAAATCAAAGCGGGCGTGTCTTGACTGTCTAACAACCTGTGGTGGATGTAATACAATAATAAAATGCTTGTAAAATACTTAATATTACTAAAATAAAAAATAAAATCTTACCTCGGGCATCTTGAACGAAAACGTTCGCCTTAGACGTCTCGTAATATAGTTTTGTACCAAGTTAATTAAAACTATTTTGCATCACAAATAACAAAAGTATATTTATCTTGCTTAAAAACAATTTTACTTTGCGAAAAAATCACGTAGAATTAAATGAAAGAGCAACGAAGTCGTTTTCCGATGCCACTCCATCACACCAAGTTGGCTGCCATTTGTGAAAACTGTTCACAGCGAACACGGGGAGAAAGTTAAGTTTAATACACATTGATTTATACAAATATATTAAATAACTGCATTCAAAACAAAAAAGAAACTTTAATAAACAATATTGAGTTGTTTATGCTCGCGTGTAGACACATTTACAAATTTAAAAAGTAATACGCGTCTTCCTAAACGAACAGGGCTGCTGAACAAGCCGCCATATTGCCTTCTTCCTCACACCAGATTACCCAGAATGCTTCGCGGACGTTACGTGCCAGACTTGAATACTGCATTTACTCTAAAATACGCTCATGCTCAGATAAAACAAGATGGACATTCCTAACATCAAAGGAAATAATGTATAAATAATATATAAAAAATATTTTACACCTGGGTTGAAAATTATCTAGTAAAAAAACCAGAAATGTTGAAAATCACCCCCAAAAAATGTTAATTTCCATTGTTTGAACCTTAATAAATTAATTTATAGCAACTTGCAGCTGAAAAATCAATACTGGACCCATAGGCTCTAAAAGGAAGCTTTACACAAAATTTAGAAGTTGTCTTGAAGAGGCTGCTAGACCACCAAAGCTCAACAAAAATATTTGACATTAGGATAGGAATTCAGGGGTGAATAAAACAAACAAAGTAAAGAAAATACTTTAATTTACACACAAAACATTTTAAACATACTATATATAACACTCAATTAACCATTGGCTGATAGCTCAGCAAATTCTTTAGTTGTACCAGCTGTATTCAAAAAGGTTGAAAGTTTTCTTTGTAAAACATGCATGACATATTTATTTAAACTTTTATGTTAATGAAAAATAAAAATGAACACTCAAGACCATCTCAGGGTATTATCAGTGTATATTGATTAATTGTAAAGAATATCGTTATCTCAAGGAACCCTCTACCAAGGCATTAAAACAATGGTGAGCTCTTTGGCCTTTTTTTAAAAAAAATCTTACTATATGAGGCTATGCCCTATGCCTAAATATGTGAGAAATAGATAAATGATAAGAGTACAGAATACTGTTAAGCCAAGACGCCAGGATTTAATCCGACCCCCTTTATAAAAGAGAAAAAGCTGTTTTAGTAATTTTAACTTTACTCCAAGATGGTGTCAAAGAGTTTTTAATGGAAACTTTTAAGAGAATAAATTTCAAGAAACTACACAAGTTTCCTAAAAGATCTGAAAATGTATTCACAATAAATTTAGCAGAAACGTGAGAAATGATACTACCGAGAATTTTTTTCATGGCTAAGATTTACCAGCTTTACTGTTGATAATTGTCACAGGTATACCAACATGCTAAAGAAATAATATATATAAGATCTGAAAGGGTTGTGTAATAATATCTAATATTTAAGTCGCCAATGATAAAAAAAAGATTGGTTTCTAAAGAGTAAAAAAAAATCCATATATATTCTGCATACTTCAAGAAAAGATTTTTCTATTCGAATACAGCCAAGAAAGTTTTTGGTTTTTAAATTCGCCTTCGTTTACGAGCTCTTGGCGGGTTCCACGAGACTGGAGTGCTGTCCGTTATCGAGATGATATTCAGGCCACCCATTTGAAGTCCTTTGATGGCAGACTGAAAACAAAAGTAAGTGTAAAAATGTACCCACCTTTCATTGGAAGCACCACTATCCTATTATTGTTGGGAGGTGAAAAACAAAAATTTAACAATTAGCTATGACAACAAAATATTGATTTATATTAGAGCTGTTTAAGTAAAACAAATCATGTACACAAATAAATATCCACGACTCATGCTGAAATAAACTTGTGGAATATTTATAAACATCTTAATTTTGATAAACTATTTGGGTGGAGATGAATGAACATATTCGGATTAAAAATATACAGAAATTTTAAATATAAAAATAAATGTGCCTTAACCCTTTCCGTGGCGCGGGCATTATACAATGTGTTTAACTGAACGTTCTCTCCTGGTGCGAGCGTGATTCCATGTTTAATTGCAATGAACCATTGTGCTTTTAGCCAATCCAAACACTTCACATTAAAGCTGATAGATGGAGCTATCATATCAATACTATACTATGACCATGAATAATTAATTATGAGGAAAAAAAAAGAGTAGCAAAACTATAAGATATAGATATAGATTATAAGATAAAGAAAGCTGTGAGATAAGCATTCCAAAGAATGGGTTAAAATGAATCAACATTTGTATTTGAATGAAAATTATATAGACCACAATAAAAAATAGATATCAAGCTGTTGAGTTAATAGTTCGACTAACTTACAATATTAAAATATTACCTCAAATATACAACCAGATAAATAATGAATTTACATGACCAAATTTTTAGTGGCAAAACTGAAACAATTAGTTTTATTCAAATAAAGTTATCTTTATATGAAATTTAAATGTGCATAAAAAGAGCATCTACACTTCAAAAGTGTGTACTTGATTCAATTAGACTTTTCCCAGTGTTTTCTGTTACTGTGTTTAAAGTAGAAAACGTTATTTATAAGCAATGTAAATGTGTCTGTATCTAGTTCATATAAATTATATTATTAGAAATATAGCAAACAAAGAATGTGTTTAAGGTAACGTACAGCAATAAGCAGATTATTCAAATGGCTTATAAGGCTAATAGGTTTTCATACAGCCATATCTTATTTTCATTTCTAAACCTTTATATAAGGTACAACTGATTGCAACATAATTTTACTACCGCTCTGATATAGCGCTGTCGGGTCACCACTAGCTCGATACATTTTTTAAATCAGGTTACCAATAGCTCCATACCGCTTCGTCGAGTTAACCACTAGGTCGATACCGCTTAGTCGAGTTACCACTAGCTCGATACCGCTTCGTCGAGTTACCACTAGCTCGATACCGCTTCGTCGAGTTACCAATAGCTCGATACCGCTTCGTCGAGTTAACACTAGCTCGATACTGCTTCGTCGAGTTAACCACTAGCTCGATACAACCTTATCGAGTTACCATTAGCTCGATACAACCTTATCGAGTTACCATTAGCTCGATACAACCTTATCGAGATACCACTAGCTCATACAACCTTGTCGAGTTACTATTAGCTCGATACAACCTTATCGAGTTACTATTAGCTCGATACAACCTTATCGAGTTACTATTAGCTCGATACAACCTTATCGAGTTACCACTAGCTTGATACAACCTTATTGGGTTACCATTAGCTCGATACAACCTTATCGAGTTGCCATTAACTCGATACAACCTTATCGAGTTGCCATTAACTCAATACAACCTTATCGAGTTACCATTAGCTCGATACAACCTTATCGAGTTACCACTAGCTCATATAACCTTATCGAGTTACCACTAGCTCATATAACCTTATCGAGTTACCACTAGCTCATACAACTTTATCGAGTTACCATTAGCTCGATACAACCTTATCGAGTTACCATTAGCTCGATACAACCTTATCGAGTTACTATTAGCTCGATACAACCTTATCGAGTTACCATTAGCTCGATACAACCTTATCGAGTTACCATTAGCTCGATACAACCTTATCGAGTTACCATTAGCTCGATACAACCTTATCGAGTTACCATTAGCTCGATACAACCTTATCGAGTTACCATTAGCTCGATACAACCTTATCGAGATACCACTAGCTCATACAACCTTATCGAGTTACCATTAGCTCGATACAACCTTATCGAGTTACTATTAGCTTGATACAACCTTATCGAGTTACCATTAGCTCGATACAACCTTATCGAGATACCACTAGCTCATACAACCTTATCGAGTTACCACTAGCTCATACAACTTTATCGAGTTACCACTAGCTCGATACAATCTTATCGAGTTACCACTAGCTCATACAACCTTGTCGAGTTAGCACTAGCTCGATACAACTTTGTCGAGTTAGCAATAGCTCATACAACCTTATCGAGTTACCACTAGCTCGATACAACTTTGTCGAGTTAGCACTAGCTCAATACAACCTTATCGAGTTACCATTAGCTCAATACAACCTTATCAAGTTACCATTAGCTCAATACAACCTTATCGAGTTACCATTAGCTCAATACAACCTTATCAAGTTACCACTAGCTCATACAACTTTATCGAGTTACCATTAGCTCAATACAACCTTACCGAGTTACTACTAGCTCATACAACTTTATCGAGTTACCATTAGCTCGATATAATCTTATCAAGTTAGCACTAGCTCGATACATCTTAGTCGGGTTAGCACTATCTCGATACAACTTTGTCAAGTTAGCACTAGCTCGATACATCTTAGTCGGGTTAGCACTAGCTCGATACATCTTAGTCGGGTTAGCACTATCTCGATACAACTTTGTCGAGTTAGCACTAGCTTGATACATATTAGTTGAGTTAGCACAATCTCGATGCAGCTTTGTTGAGCTGCCATTTTATTGATCTAGTTTTGTCTACCATTATTCCGATTAAATGTTAGCAAAATAACACTCAACATTTCTAAAACATTAGCAATTTATCACTAACATAATCTATTAAAATGCCAATATTGTAATTAACCAATTAACCGTTTTTCCAAACCGCACCATAAGATCTAATTATCAGACTGTCGACATACTACCACCTCCGTATCCAAACTAATGTCGACATACTACCACCTCCGTACCAAACTAATGTCGACATACTACCACCTCCGTACCAAACTAATGTCGACATACTACCACCTTCGTACCAAACTAATGTCGACATACTACCACCTCCGTGCCAAACTAATGTCGACATACTACCACCTCCATACCTAACTAATGTCGACATACCACCACCTCCGTACCAAACTAATGTCGACATACCACCACCTCCGTACCAAACTAATGTCGACATACTACCACCTCCGTACTAAACTAATGTCGACATACTACCACCTCCGTACTAAACTAATGTCAACATACTACCACCTCCGTATCCAAACTAATGTCGACATACTACCACCTCCGTACCAAACTAATGTCGACATACTACCACCTCCGTACCAAACTAATGTCGACATACCACCACCTCCGTACCAAACTAATGTCGATATACTACTACCTTCGTACCAAATTAATGTCGACATAATACCACCGCCGTACCAAATTAATGTCGATGTACTATATCCATTCTGATCTAATGTTGACATACTACCTGTGTACCAATCTAATGTATCATCAGACTACTTCTGTATCAATCTAAGGTAAACATATTACCTGTGTACCAATCTAATGTGCAGACACTACCTATCCCAATCTAATGTTGAATGTCTTAAAATGCCCGTGAATTGTCCACATCTGTATGTTGTAACCATACCAGTTTTTACAATTATAACTTTGTCAATATTATAAATTAAAACACACTGTGGTTTATTTGAGAGGTGAGGGGGGAAAAACCAATGAATCCTAGTTTATATGAAGGGTAACTCATTGAGGGTCCTTGAGACTTGATAAAAGCCATTATTGCTCCACTCATTCATTACTATAACAGTATTAATTTGTCAACATGCTAATTCTGTTCCAATATATGTCGGGGCATTATCATATATTTGACCAAAATATGATCTGATTAAACTTAGAGAGCAATGTAGTCTATGAAAAACAAGTTTAATGATTATTATAATGTAATAATAATAATATTTAGCACCAGGTCTTACTACTCGTTCGGGTTATACGCTTTAAGTACTAATTACGCTAATGGATAAGGAATTGGGAAGGTTGAATTAAAGGAAGTGTACCCGCATTTGCGTGGAGGAAGAGTGGAAACCCATTTAGGAAACACCCCCTCCCCCCCTAGTTCACCCGACCGATGATTCGAACCTCGATATCCCCGTCCTCAGCAGTCGAGCTCAACACGACAAGCGCGTTAGCCAACTACGCCACCGAGGCGGGTTATTATAATGTAAAACTCTTAAATATTTGTATAAAAAAGTAATTAATAGCATTATTCAAAATCAGTTAACACACTTTTTTAGATTTCAGGGACACGTTGCATCATAATATTGAGATCAAAAATTAATACTACGATATCACAACACACATAAAATTAATTTAGTGATATTCAAAATAAAACTTAAAAAAAAAAAAATCTTTCACAAATTTACATGAAGATTCCATAGCAGGACAACGCAAAGTGCCTTGCTATAAAACTATTTTTAAAAGTGCCCGTTTATAAAGAAAGATGTACTGAAAGGTTCTGGCCACAAAGGCAGCCAAAGTGCTTTTCAACAAAATCAGGGTTATAAGTGTTTGGGATTAAAACCAACCTAAGGTAATTGGTTCAAGGTTCAACAGTGAAGTAGGGTTCGCATGATCACTAAACCAAAATATCAAATAGCAATTTGGTCAAAAATCAAATTATTAAAGCTAATCTTGGCCAATAACAAAAAATATTAAAGCTAATCTTGGCCAATAACCAAAAATATTAAAGCTAATCTTGGTCAATAACCAAAAATATTAAAGCTAATCTTGGCCAATAACAAAAAATATTAAAGCTAATCTTGGCCAATAACAAAAAATATTAAGCTAATCTTGGCCAATAACAAAAAATATTAAAGCTAATATTGGCCAATAACAAAAAATATTACAGCTGATCTTGGCCAATACCAAAAATATTAAAGCGATGATAAGCCAAATATCCAAAAAATGTTAAGGGTTTGCCAAGGCCAAACTGCGAAAATTAAGGATTTACCAAAGCCAAACTAAAATTTTTAAGAATCTACCAAGGCCAAACAATTTTTTTTAAGGATTTACCAAGGCTAAACTAAAAAATGTAAGGATATGCGAAAGCCAAACTACAAAAATGTAAGGATATGCGAAAGCCAAACTACAAAAATGTAAGGATATGTGAAAGCCAAACTACAAAAATGTAAGAATATGCAAAGGGTCCAGTTCCCAAAAATTGTAGGATATGCCAAGAGCAAATTCCAAATATTATGGGGAAAAGCCAAAATTACACTACAAAATTTTGGGCAAATGTTAGGAAAAAAAGAGATAAAAGTTAAGGCTACACAAATAAGTTATTAAAGTTAAGCCAGACTTAAATAAGTGAAGAAATACAATGCCAGACTCCCAAAAACTAAAGGTAATGATAAACCACACTTTAAAAATGAAATGATATATGACCACACTCTAAAATACCGAGAAATTACAAGGCAATATTTAAAACACATTTTTCAACTAGCAAAAAAATTGCTATAACATATTTTCAATTGGTGAGAAAATACTATGAAACATTCAAAATTTAAAAAAATACCACACCAAAATACATAATATTTTATTATTATTAGCAACGCGCCTAACTACTCTACCCGTTTGGGTTATACGCAAAAATACATAATAGAAATACTAGGCCACATTCCCAAATGGAAAATGCTTGGCCAAAATTTAAATGTGTGTGAAAATACTTGTTTAAACTTAAAATTTGTAGTAAGTATTTGATTTAAACTTGAAAAATGGTCACACTAACGAGGCCACGTTCAAAAAAGCGAGAGAAGACACCAGGCCACACTTCAAAAACGTCAGAGAAGACACCAGGCCACGCTTCAAAAACACGAGAGAAGATCACCAGGCCACACTTCAAAAAAGTGAGAGAAGACACCAGGCCACACTTCAAAAAAGTGAGAGAAGACACCAGGCCACACTTCAAAATCGCGAGGGCGTACCACAAAATAATGAGAAAGCGCGGGGTCACACTTTAAAATCTTGAGAAAGCACGGGGCCACACTTTAAAATCGTGAGAAAGCATGGTACAATAATTCAAAATCGCGAGAAAGCACAGGGCCACGCTTGAAAATTGCCAGAAAGCACGTGGCCACGCTTGAAAATTGCCAGAAAGCAAGAGGTCACACTTGAAAATTGCCAGAAATCACTAGGCCACGCTTGAAAATTGCGAGAAAGCACGAGGCCACGCTTGAAAATTGCGAGAAAGCAAGGGGCCACACTTGAAAATCGCGAGAAAGCAAGGGGCCACACTTGAAAATCGTGAGAAAGCACGGGCCACATTTTAAAATCGTGAGAAAGCACGGGACCACAATTCAAAATCGCGAGAAAGCACGGAACCATAATTCAAAATCGCGAGAAAGCACAGGGCCACGCTTGAAAATGGCGAGAAAGCATGTGGTCATGCTTGAAAATGGCGAGAAAGCATGTGGTCATGCTTGAAAATGGCGAGAAAGCATGTGGTCACGCTTGAAAATGGCGAGAAAGCATGTGGCCACGCTTGAAAATGGCGAGAAAGCATGTGGCCACGCTTGAAAATCGGCGAGAAAGCAAAAGGCCACGCTTGAAAATGGCGAGAAAGCATAAGGCCACGCTTGAAAATTGCGAGAAAGCAACGGGCCACGCTTGAAAATTGCGAGAAAGCAACGGGCCACGCTTGAAAATTGCGAGAAAGCAACGGGCCACGCTTCAAAATTGTGAGAAAGCAACGGGCCACGCTTCAAAATTGCGAGAAAGCACGAGGCCACACTTCAAAATCGCGGGGAAAAACATGAGGCAACACTTCTAACATGCGAGAAAACACCAGGCTATACTTCAAAAGTGTGAGAAAATATGAAGTCACATTTCAAAAATGTGAGAGAATACTAGATGACACTCCAACCTATTGAGAGGATGCATGGCCGGCCAAAACCCAGTTTCTTGAGTGACTGGCCAAAACCCAAAGGAATTCTTGGCCCAAGCTCAAAATGTGCAGTGCTTTGCCAAAAGACAAAGTGTAGTGTTTTTGCTCAAAACAAAGATCGAGTGTCAAATGCCCTAAGTACATAAAAAGATTGGGTTTTAGGCTGTAGCAAATACTACAAATGTACCTAAAATTAAAAACAAGTTGATACCACACATTTCCCCCAAAACAGCCTTTCAAAAACTGGTTTATAGTCTATAATCAGTGTCCTTGGATGATACGTGATAAACATGTTAACTTTGAAAACTGAAGATTTACCGTGTATTGAAAGTCTATAATCGCCACAACAAATGGTTGTCTTTACAAATTTCACAAATGTTAAAGAAAATGTTGAACAACTCAAATTTCTACACGATACTTATAGGACTAGTTTCTCAAACACCTTTTAATTCGTTAAAACTCTTTATCATAATTTTAGCATATTTGACTAGGATATGATTTTATAAGTATTCAAAATTCAAGATTCGACTCAAAATGATAAACCTGCTTTGAAAATGTCTAGTGACAACCTTAAGTTCTCCGATACTCACTATATTTTAATAGCCAATTATAGCTGATATAAATAATTGTGTAAACCTCAAGTACAGATATAGAGTTTTAAAACACACTTTCTATAGGTCAAGGTTATATTACATCGTAATAGCGGGATCAAAAATTATCACTACAGTACTACTGTCTAAGAGTAAATAAAAATATTTTAGTGAAAAAAAATAATAGAAACAAAATTGTTAACAAATTTATGTGAAAATTTCATAGTAGGGCGGCACAAAGTGGCATTCTTGGAGGCTGCCGATTTATTGTGTAATGATTTAAAAAATAAATCAATGACTTGTTACACTACGAGTAGAGATGGTTAGTGATTTAGTTTCTCAGATAAAAAATTACCTATAGACTTGCACTTATTTTTCAATGCAAATGGCCTAATCCCCCGACGTAGGTGACAAAGTTCAAGTCGAAATATTAATGTGTATGGTGTTCAAAAATTTGAATATCAAAAAACTTTTAAGTATGTTTCCACTTGAGGTACATTAAGAAGGTTCAGACATTTACAATACTATTAAAAACTTAAATAACATAAAAACACCTCAGCATCACCACCAATGGGCACTGGTTTCAACAGGTACCCGATTTAGTGGTCGCGTGACTCATGTGAGACTAGACTGGTCAAGACCAATGAGAGTGGTTTTCCACTCTCCCTCCACACAAACGCGGGTGCACTTCCTCTAAATTAAATCAAACCTCCCTAATACATAAGTTCAATTAGTGGAATTAGTACTTGGGTGTATAACACAAATGTGGCGCGCAACGGTTGAGTAAAGGAAAAGTTTGGGACCTGTTACCACAACTAACTTACTTTTTCTAGGAGTAACATAAATACGATGAGTGATGTTTCAAGGTTTAGAGACCTAGCATTTCTTACAGTTAACGACCAAGTTGAATGAATTAAAAATTTAAAATGGCTAGGCAAAGATAAAACCATAATGCACACATGTGCTGTGTAATTTTTTTTTGCTTAAGTTGAAACTATGAGTTGAATATTAGTGCAAATGATTTTAAACATATTTCCAACCTGTCGCTGGAGAATGAAGAAATGTGTTTTCATATTCCCATGAATATCATGTGACAATTTTAACTGGAATGATTGAGTAAAAATAATTCGATAAGCGTTTCAGATTTTCAGAAAGTTGAGCCAATTGTAAAATTGTTTATGTATACTTATACAAATACTGATGTTGAAATTATTTCAAAGATAATTTATCAGTACGAGAAAGACAAATCACAAATTAATAGAAATAAATTCTTTACATTATGACATTTAGATGAACTATGAGCATTCAAAAGATCGAATGGCTTTTTGGCGCAATGTTATTGATAATCAGTTCAATCTATTAAGAGACAATGTATCATGACCATTTAGATCAACATGCATAAGTGAATAAATGTTTTTGAACATGAATTTTATCAAGCATAAATATCGAACAAGACTCACCGATTCTAACCTCAAAATTATTTGGGTGCAAGTTTGGCTGTCAAAAATTATTCCCCCAATTTAAACAAACTATCAAATGAAAAGCAATGTCACTCATCGCATTATTATAAAACATGTCACATTTCTTTTTATTCATACTATATTTCTCTTATGTATGTTATGAATGAACGCAGCCAACAATGAGGGTAAATTAAATTATTAATATACCATAATAAAGACACTAGATTTTCATCCATCAATCATTTACATTTGTTTACTAAACGTGTTATCAAATTAAGCTTTAAATGTGCAAGAGCGCAAGAGAATCAATGAAAGTTACCGTTGAGTTCTAAGTTTTTGAATGGGCGTTTTTTTATAGACATTTTGCCATGTTACTACGATTGCTTCAATATGAACGACATTGCAATATTGGATATAAGACGAGATTGTTATTTTACAATGTTTGTGGAGCAGTTTTAGGTGCAAATAAGGATTATTTAGACACTAGATATTTTGTAGGTTAACTGCTAAATGAAACAAGAGGAACTTCCGTCCAGAAAACACAACTAATACCCTTGGAATGTTCTAATGTATTATTATTATTATTACCGCGTCTTACTACCCATTCGGGTTATACGCACTTATCGCTAATGTGTAATGGTAGGGTGATTGTGAGATGAAATGGAGGACCTACAGTTTAACGTGGAATCCAAACCACGGTGGAGACCTGGTATTCCCCACATTCACAAGTTGTGATTAATACACGTCTTGTCAGAGGTAAAGGAAGGGTTTGGTAATCAGACAAATCTGTGCCAGGACAGAGGATTGAACCCCGGCCGCCAGCACAGAAGTCTGACACCTTACCCCTTGACCACCAGGTCACCCGTTTCCAATGTATTAGATAAATGTAAACCATTTAAGTGAATTCCTTGACTCTTTCAGGTCTTCCTGATTCAATTATGATAATATGTAGATTAAAGGAAGAAATCTGATACATTTTCTTGAAATAATTGCTTGGACTGTTGTAAATACAACATAAGGAACAATTGACAACAAGAGTTTTTTGGTTGACAAAGAAAGAACAAGTCAAACTTATCATGAAATTTTAATGACAAAAAGGAAAGAAACACAAGTTAAACTAACCATGAGAGAAAGTATTGATGACAAAGAAGAGTTACCATATTGACTCAAAATTAAAATAAACTGCTTATGACTATTGTCCACACTTTAAAAATACAATACCTTTGACAGGAAAAATAAATACAGACCTGAAAATTAGGGTCCACCTGTTTTTAAAATTATAATATTTTTAAGCTAAGGAGCTAAGCATATATATATATATATATATATTTTTCATGCAATGATTAAAGGTACATTTGTTTCGTGTTATCTTAAGGTGCGATTATAGGCTGCACTAAGGTTTTACAAAGGATGTTGAGAAAATTTTTGGTCAATATGGTAGTTATGTTGTTCATCCAATTAATTTACATACAGTATTTAGTATTAAATAAAATAGTGTATTATGTATTGATTCAAATTATATGAATATAATTACCATATTAACCTGACTATACTCGCAGAACAATAACGTGATGTAAAGGTCAAACTGGCCTACTCACTAAGGGAAAAACTGGTTTCTTGTCAGGGGGAGGGGCGGGGGTTTACCCTTTTTTGTGAGCAAAGAATGTGTCATCAAATTGTTAAAAGTGTATGTCAGTTGAACGATGACAAGGCAATCTTCAAATAGTGTCGGATATATATATATATATATATTTTTTTTTTTCTAATCAACCGTCATGTTAGAAATTGAACTAAATTAAATATAAATAGTAATGTTAAACACCTCAAAATTTGAACAAATATTTTGTTTTCAGTAATGGCGGTATTGTAGAAAGTGGAAGGAACCTGAGAGAAATAACCGCGAGCGAAGGAATTTTTCAGGAGTATAAGAAGCCTGATTTGGAGCAGAAATATGCCACAGACAAGTGTAGAGGAGGGATCTACAATGCCTATTACCCACCAATAGTGACGTACGCTGATAACGAAAGTGGAGGATAAAACCAGAATGCAGGCGAGTGAAATGAGATATATGAGAAGCAGAATCAGTGTGACAAACTTTGACAAAATAGTAACGGAAGAAACAGTCCAGGAGAGGGTAAAGAAGGCAAGACAAAGGTGGTATGGACATGTGAGGAGAATGGAGAGGGAAAATATGCCCAGGAGGATGTTGGATATGGAGGTGTGGGGTAGGAGGCCGAGAGGAAGACCCAAGGACACATGGCTTATAAGGGAGGAAAGAGTGTGGAGGAGAGAGGAGATGACCAGACTAAGGTGTAGGGAGCGAGATGATGTGAGGCTCCATGTCCCAAACAGACTAGGCCAATGGCTGTAAACTGTTCATAATGATGATTATAATTTTTCTATTCAGAACTATTGATGTTATCTACAAATTGATCGGAAAAATGAATATAGTTTATTTGAATACAAGAAAATCACAATACACAGAACATTAAATCTCAAATGTAATACAATTAACCACTTTTAACAGTAAAAATCTTAATCTTGTTTTCAAAAGTCTAAGCAACGCAAAACAAATGTTTTCCAATGCCAACTTGAGTTCTGTTTCTAACAATCATAATACTTTATTTTAATCAAACTTCGATTCGACTTGGCTTTGAACTGGGAAAACTCGCTTTGTAACCCCCCATAGGAGGATCTAGTAATTTAAATACATGTTGTGATAACCTAATTTATCATCTCAAGACCAGTAATGTTAAACACTTCTGTAATGAAGCATTTTCACATGATATTGGGAATAAATCTTGTACGTAAAGTCCAATTTTTATAGGAAGAACAGTAGAATTCACCAACATTGAAAATAAGTAACTAAAGTTTGACATTATATAAATTAGC
>CABEEJ010001316.1:106567-165259 GCA_901482245.1 Timema douglasi | reverse complement strand
TTTTAGAAACTCACTGTAAAACATTGTGTATTTTCTTTTATTATATTATTATGCCCGTGCGAAGCCGGGTTGGGCTGCTAGTTCTTTTATAAAAAAATATGGAACCAAAGAATCTCCTTCTACTAACGATCAATCCAACTCTGACTAATGATGTTCTGTAATTAGTTTAAAAAAAGTTAGGGTCGTGTAAATAAAAACCTATCTCCAGAAGAATTCTTACTGATGTGTTTTTTTAAGCAATGAATATTACTAACTACTTAGGTTATACTCTTATGTACTAATTACGCTAATAGGTTTAAGAATTAGGAAAGTTATATTTAGAGGAAGTGTACACGCATTTACGAGGAAAACTATTTTAGTAAAAACCCTTGGTACACCCGGCTGAGATTCGAACCTTGATCTCGTTTTCAAGAGTCTAGTATACTCCTAGAATAGCACATTTGACCAAGTGAGCACCTAAGATGGTATATGATTTGTATTTCTCTATTATGCATATGTTAGTGTTTGAAGTATTTTATATTCATAGATGTTATTAGTTTATATTATTATTATTGTTATTATTATTATTATTAGTAGTAGTAGTAGTACCGCGTCTTACTACCCGTTCGGGTTTATACGCACTTACGCTAATGTGTAATGGTAGGCTGATTGTGAGATGAAATGAAGGACCTACAGTTTAACGTGGAATCAGAACCACGGTGGAGGCCTGGCATTCCACATATTCACAAGTTGTGATTAACACACGTCTTGTCAAAGGGGAAAGAAGGGTTTGACAATCAGATAAATCTGTGCCGGGACCGAGGATTGAACCCCGCACCCCCAGCAGAGAAGTCTGACACCTTACCCCTAGACCACCAGGTCACCATTAATAACGCTTAAGAGACTGTTCTGTTAAATAAATAAATAAATAAATTAAACACAAACAACTATATGTTTTGTCTCACTTTTAGTATAGAACTTTAGAATTAATAAACTTAAGTATATAAACTTTCAAATGAAAAAAGTCGATCCCATTTTACAAGGGAAGAATAAATTAGTCTTGGAAAGGTCTGAACAAATTTCGTTTCAAGTGTCTCTTTGTTTTTTCCCCAAACAAAGGAATCAAGTTGTGTTTGTTTTTTTGGTCCAAACTGATCTACAGGGTCCACGACCTTGAGTTAAGAGGTGTAGAGGGTTGCAAGGGACAGGATGTGTTTGCTGAGTGGATCTTTTGTGAAGGGAAGAGCTCCCTGACAAAGAACTAGAAGGTGGAGAGTTGGAAAAGAACTAGATGAAAGAAAAGGGACAGCATTTAAAATCACATTATCCAGCTGTTGAAAGCGGCGTATCCACCCCATGGTTTAGTCAGCTGGGGAAACTAGTCCTAGGTTCAATCCTAAGAGGTGCTTATATTTGTTTTGTTATTATCTAACAGGCACTTACCACAAGTGGGCATGTAACTCCTGGACTAGCTTTCTAGTGAATGGCGAATCTATAATCATTCTTACCCAGTAAAACTTTGTTCCACTAATAAATTAAACAAACCTCAGTTGAGATTCCATGTGACGCAGATTACCTCAGGGATAGTTGGTGATGATAGTACACGTGACAGAAAGTTGATGGTGGTTACACATATGGTGGAAAGCTGACGTTGATAACTGATAACATATGTGACAGAAAGCTTAATGTGCTAACACACGTGGCCGAAAGTTTATGGTGGTTACACACGTGGTGGAAAGATGACGTTGATAACTGATAACATACATGACAGAAAACTTAATGTGCTAACACACGTGGTGGAAATCTGATGGTGGTAGCACTTGTGGTGGAAAGCTGACGTTGATAACTGATAACATAAGTGGCAAAAAGCTTACTGTGTCAACCCATGTGGCGGACGCTGAGGGTGTCAGCAATTGTGGTGGAAATATGACGTTGATAACTGATAACAAACGTGGCAAAAAGCTTATGGTGTCAACACACATGGTGGAAAGCTAATGGTAATAGCACATGTGGATGAAAGCTAGTCGCGTTAACACGTCACATAATGTCATAAGTAATATTTTTTCTACTAATTAAAGATAGTTCTTTAAAGTTTAATATTTTTAATAATCTCGAAAATATAATATTTTTTTTATTTTTCACTGCGTATTACTACCCGTTCGGGTTATATGCTTATGTACTAATTAAGCCTATGGTTTTAGTGGGGAGGAAAGCTGTATTTATAGGAAGTTTACCAGCAATTGCGTAGAGGTAGACTGGAAAACAATTTAGGATAAACCACCCTCAGTACACCCGACTGAAATTAGAACCTCATTTGCAGTCTAGTCTACTTAGAGAGTAGTACCTTAGACCATGCAGCCACTGAAGCAGGTATATATAATGAATTGATGGTTTTAAGCGAACAGTGTAAGACATGTGTTGAATTATCCGCCCTCCCCTCTCCCGTCTGTGGGCTATCAAAAACTGAGAAAATCTTATGCGTATAAGAGATGTGATATTTACCCAATAGGTTTCCCAATTTGAACTAGAAGGCCTCAGGGTCTCTAAATTTATTTGAAAAATACTTCCACATCTACCTCAAATACGTGCTCAAACACAAAATAGTTTGACATCCATGCTTGCGGAGGATAATAGTGCATTGTGGAAAGCTAATGGTGAGAACCCATTGACCAGAGAGTAGAAGGAATCAATGAACCAGTGTTGGTTCAGTCTCCGTGGAATGTCGAATTAAGGCCGATTCACACAGGATGCTAATCTAAGCTAAGCTAAGATTTGCTCTGCTAACTGCTTAGAAAAATAGCGGGCCATATATTTAAATGTGTTGTTTCACACAGAAATCTAAGCTAAGCTATGCCTGTCGGAGCAATTTTTCCATCTCCCATCTTGAGCCATCTTACGTTGCGCATGCGCATGACGCAACTTAGGTTCTATGTTGAACAGACGCGGTGGTGGTTTGGTGAAAATAACTAAGGTAGTGTTGACATTTTGTTTTCAGTTTGTTTCGCGTGTATTTAAGTAATAGCCTATTATATTTAGGTTTTATATTTAATAAATGTGTTTATATTAAAATGTAAGAGTCAATTGAACAAGTCAAACCTCCACCTCCTAAATTTTCTTCATCTTTCAAAACAGCTACCAAAAGCAGCATCTTTTCTTCCTCATTAATATCATCTGAGCTCAACCAAGACATTTTGGAGAACGCCATCATAACTAAACTTCACTGGAGTAGACCAGAAAGAAACAACACTGAATTCATGAGTGAAAAGAGGGACCATGGCTTAGCTTAGCAATGAGTGTGAAACCAAATTGACAAAGTCTTAGCAGAGGACAGCGTAGCACAACATAGCTTAGCTTAGCTTAGTATTCTGTTTGTGTAGGTCTTTACTGTGTCTCTTTTCTCCCATACCCACATCAAGCTATGTTCTCTGTGTGATATAGAGATGAGGCAGTACTGCTCATCGTAGGAAATAGTTCAAAGTAATGCAGAAAACTGAAATTAACAGTTTATTTAACTAGTTAAATAGTTCAGTTTAAATTGTATTTCAATCGGTCGCGAGCTGCAGCTTGTATTTAACTCGTCCATAAGTTCATGAGCTACGCCCAATCTAGTGGAACTGTGGGGTATTTGAGAAGGGCTACGTATCTTTGATGAAAAAGGGAAATGATAAACCACGATCTTCCTTTAAAGCCACACATTTCATGGCACCGTCTCAGCTATAATTTTGTCACTTCGCTCCCTCTGATTGAAGTCATTCAAACATTACGAATGTTTATTGTGGATGTATACGCTTGGAGATCATTTTAAGCTCAACACGGTTCTACTATCGATTAAGGCTCTTAAAATAATTACACTCGCATTTCAGACTATTAATGCTGGGTAGGACATCCCTGTTTCTAAGAGTGATTGAATGTGTTAAGGAGTGGTTTCAGTTATGAACAATTATGTGTAAGCGATGCTAGGGAATAATATGGCTTCATTTAGTTTCCAATTTATATATACACATTGGAAACTAAATATATTTAATGATAAGGTATCGTTTAAAACATGTTTTTAAATAAAATGATATTTAGGATAAACAACCAAACCTATCAGAAGAAAAGCCTCACTATCATAAGACTCGACTTTTTTTTAGCACCGGTTCTTACTACCTCTTTGGGTTATACGCCTATGCATTAACAACACTAATGTGTCAGAAATTAGAAAGGTTTGATTTAAAGGATGTGAAACCATATTTGCGTGATTCGGAGTGGAAAACCAATTATAAAAAAACACTGTTAGTGCACCCAACCAGGATCGAACCATGATATCCCAGTCTTTGGTAGGCTAATCTAACGTGGGGGAAGTACGTTAGACCATGTGGCCACCAAAGTGGGCTCTAAAATGTTCCAGACTTATATAGAAATGGGATAATATGTCTTGTTCATAAACTAATATGGCATTTCCATTAATACCATAATTTATTCCTAAATATTAAACATTTTCATATTTTACATTTTTTCAAACCTAAAAGGAAAATTTACATTCTTACAAAGAATGGTTCTGAGTGCCTAAAACAAAGTGGTTCAAAGTAATACTACACTTCCTCTGTAATTGTCTGATTTCCACGAAAATAATTATTATGTGTAGCCCCACTGAGTAGCCTCTACACTCACTCTAAACCGTTTATTTTAGTTAGATTTACTATCAAAATATTTTTTGACAGTAAAAAATCTAAAAAGATTAGAACCTAAAAAAGTATTTAAATCAGTATACAAAATAGCTTTTTTTTTGACAGATTATATTTATAATTTAAGGTATGAATATATATATAGGCCTATTTAATTTATTTGTATACAATTTTATATAAAGTGGGCAAGCTTAGTAAATCATACGGCGAATCAAATTCCAAGAGGGCTTTACAAAGAAGTTGAAGACCTACTGCGCAGACGCACTCCAAATTCATTTACTGACAATCCGGATGCACTTCACATCAAGTGCACCACTAGCACCACGAGGGCGACGAGTGTGTAGTGGTGGGGGTGGCTGGAGGCCCACCCCCGGGTGGTGGACGCGGCGTCGCCAAGGTCGTCGGACCTTCCCTCACCACTGGCGGACAGGCCGTTGTCACCAGCCTCCCTCAACGACCCCTGATAGCCGTTGTACAGGTGCTGGCCGGGACCCTCGTTGACTGACTCGTTGTCCGACTCTAGGTCAAGGTCATCGCGGTCTAGAGCGGACTTCCTGTTCGGAAGCTCCATCTCTAGAAGGACAATGCAACCATGAAAACCATATCATTGGATAGGTAAATCTAATATCTATCTATCATTTAAAGCAGAAATTAAGTGTGTGGTTCGGTGAGTATGTGCTTCCGGAAACAAATAAGTAACTTACAGATGAGCTGAAAATTTGAAATTTGGCAGGAAGGTAGAAGGACTATACTATATAATCAGATAAATTTAAAAAATGAAAATTTCAAAACAAGTGTCTAGGAAATTGAAGTAGAAGTTATAGAGTTAAAAAAACTCTTTACATTAGGTATAAAATTAGAAGATTCAAAACAAATAGAAAGACAACGCTAGATAACAAAATATATATTAAAATATGAACTTTCCAAAAGCAAGAGAAAAGGGAGTTGGAAGTTTAAACTTTCCAAAACTAATAGAAATAACTAAGTACGTATTAGTGTGGTAGAACAGAGATTCTTAACCGGGGTTCCTCAAAAAAGTAATTAAAAATGTTATTTGCTTATTACTGAAGTCAATAATCTTAAATCTTACGTTTTGGAAGAAATTATTCGATGATCGTAAGCATGGTAAGTACAGTAGACTCTTAATTTGCCAGGGTAATGGTGGGAAGGGGAAGCACGGATAATAGAAATCACGGATAATACAAATAATTCGTATCTGTTTACCATCGCCATTCAAAACTCGCTTCCCTTAGTTTCCATTTATTTATGTGTAAAGGGATTTTATACAATGGTAAAAATTAAAACGAAGCAATGACATCGACTCCAAATCGACTCCTGCATGGGAATAGCATTAATTAATAATACAATTGAAATCGACCAATTAGTGGAAAGTGTTCAACAGCATAAAGGTCCAATTAAATACATTTAGGTAGCTAATTTATGTTTTTATTTGTTTTTATTATAATCAGTAAATAGAGAGACTATTTTAAAATAAATCTTAATGATTATTATATTAGTAAAAAGTAGGAGGGGCCAAAAAAATATTTTAAGATATTTAGGGGGCCGCGAGTAATAGAAGGTTAAGAACCATTGTGGTAGAAAACTGAAATCTGTCAGACAGCTGAAGGGACCTCACCAAATAATTATAAAATTATGAAAATTTACAAGTGGGGCCTTAGTAAGTAGCAGTGTGGTCTTGGGGTAAGGTGCTTGTCTCATGACCCAATGAACGTTGATCCGAACCCAGCCAGTGTCGACGAATTTTTCTTGAGTGAAACAAATCCGTAGCCCAACTTGCTTTGAAGGGGAAGTAACGCCGTCGTTCCCATGTAGGTTGTGGCATTTAAGAGAGACCTGGAAGAAATGGGACAATACCGTTCCCAGCAAAACCGGTTGGCTCTTTAGTTCTCGCTCATAGAATTTCTCGTGTGCTGATATAATCAATCGGTTCCGAAAGTGCCCGTTAAATATCTCAAATAAATAAAAATTAATTATTCCTAATTATCAGGGTTAGGAAGTTTACAGAATAAAGTTAGCACTTGAACAGTTAATAACTGAACTTTAAATTGATAGCAAAGATTAAAAGATGGAAACTATATTTATTTGCCGATATAGCCGTATCGTGTATCATATTTTTAAATTAAAATATTACACCTTTATCCAGGTATTAAACCCGGAAACGAGAGCAGGGGATGAATCTTTGTTTACTCAATGGTGGAGCATTAGTGCGATAAGCAAGGGTCCTATTATAGATTCCCTTGACTAGGTGTAATTTACATATTTACGAACATATTTGATGCAGACGATATATATGTAATCCAAAGATTATTTTAATCTCCGAATATTCGCTAGTCATGTAAGATTAATTGTTCAAGTGTTTGCTATTTTCTAATTTATTCGCTTTCATGTACACTTCATTTACCCTGAAACGTTACAAGTATAACATGCACGTTACCACTTTGTCGTAGCTTATATGATAGCACCATAGTGTAATGCGTTAGAGATATATTACTATCTTTCATGGTAGACGAAGTTTAAAATTGTCATGGTTCTAGTGTCAGCAATAGAAAACACAGATTGGGGACGATAGCTTGTAGATTGCTGCAGACAGCATATCGTTCATTTGACAGGATTAATAAATTTAAGTATTTAGGAACCATTTTTAACCATCAATAACGACATTTCATTGGTAGTTAGTCAGTAAATTAATGCTATTACTCAGTTAGTACGTTGTTGATATCTCACGTGTTGCTCTCTAGGGATGTAAGACTCACAACATATGAAACAATAGTTTTACTGGTTGTTATCGATGGGTGTGAAACGTGGTCTGTTACCTTACATGACGGAAAAAAAATTAGGGTGTTGTAAAACAAGGGGCTTAGGAATATAATTGGTTCAATGAGGCGTGATACTACTAGGAAGTGGAGGAGGTTACATAATTATGAGTTAAGTACACTGAACTCATCACGAGACATTGTTATGATAATTTAGTCTCGTAAATTACGGTTGGTATGACATGCAGCGCGAATAGGATACTCTAGATTCTAGAACTTTGTCCAGTGTACTTATTGACAAAACCGATGGAAAGAGACTATTGGGAAGTACTAGACGTGGATGGGAGGATAACATTAGAATGGACCTGAGAAAGTTTGGGTGTAATGAAGGGAGCTGGATAGAGATCAGCTCAATATATGGATAGGTTGTAATGAGGTGGAATTGATAGAACTAGCTAAAAGTAGGGATAAGGTGTCATAAGGTTAACTGGATATATATATATCAAGATATATATATATATATCAAGATAGGGTTAGGTTGTAATGAGGGAGAATTGATAGAACTATCTCAAGGTAGGGATAGGATGTAGTGATGTGTACTGGAAAGAACTCGCTCAAGGTAGAGATAGGGTGTAATGAAGGACCATTTAGAGATTTGTAAGTACATGTTTACATACGTGTTTCACCATGTTTTTATGACATAGACATACCAGTATGTATCCAACCTTTATTGAGTCTTACTAGCATCTAAACCTTTACTGCCAATACGCATTATTGATAAATACATATTTATCAACAAATGTTTTGCCTCTAGTTGTCGAGATTCAAATTCAGATTGTATGTACTTAGGATGGTATTTCCTAAATGCTTCCTTATACTCCCTCCGCGTAAGATTAGCAACACTTTCTTAAAATTATACCTTTCCTTTTACATCTACTATTAGTGTGAACATGAAGATATACAAAAATGAGTGGTAAAACGTAATTCAAAAAATAAAACTTTAATATTACTTTATATTTCCCTTATTCCCGGTGACTGATGTTCATGCCTGGAAGGTTGTGGGAGGTGGTGCACTAAAATTGCCAAAAAAGGTAAACCTGTCATCAGATATTCATTTAGGGCGCACTTTAATTGCGGAATAAACTATATCTGTCAGCCAGTCCACATGAATTGTGGAACAACCTGTATTCCCATTCAACTCTTAACCACTAGCCTTACCTAACCTAACCTAGCCTAACCTTACCTAATTTGCCCTAAACTAACCTAACCTAACAATCTTTATGTTTCATTTTGAACAAAGTCAATATGAATTTAATGTTTACTCCACAGTTCGTGTAAGGGTATTACTGAGTTCGGATGTGTTGTTCCGCGATTCGTGTGACCCACCTTAAGGGCATAAAATACTATTATTATTATTATTATTGTGAAATTTGATAGTTAATATTAACTATGAATCGCGGTAGAATAACCCTTGGCAAGTAGAGAGTAGTGTATCGTAAATGAATACAAAGTAAGATTATCGTATACCCACAAAAGGACTGATTCTAGGCCCTTTAAACGTATTAAAAATAAAACAGTGCTCACTATACATCTAGAAACAAATGCAAAACCAACAAATCTACGAGTATATGGCCCAGAGTAGAAAATTTCCCACGATTGCTTCTTTCCCCATCTCCTTCCCCCCAGACCTCATCAGCGCTTCCAAAACACTCACTATGGTTGGGCCTAGACAAACATTTACTGATGACAATTGTGTTTAAAAACAAGTAATATTGTGCACTTTGTCCTAATACCCATTCGGGTTATATTCGTGTTAATGGCTTAGGAATGAGGAAGGTAGAATATAGAGGAATTTTCACTGCAAAATCGGGGAGGGATTGTGGGAGAACTTTGGTTAAATGTACTCTTTATACACAATACCGAAATTAATACCCTCTTATCCTCGTTATAGGTAGTCCATTCTATAAATAGATGATGCCTTAGGCCGTTTGACCGCCAACGCGAGTGGCAACAATCTGAAAAATCCACTCTTATATCTAGTTTTAATTTGGCATTTCTGGGCTAATGTTTTCTTAAGCTCAAGTTGATCGATAATTACTTGGACAAAGGCAACAATCTCAACTAAATTGACTGTGATGAGAAGTTCTTGTTCGATTCTTGGTTGGATGTTCCTCTACAATTCTTCCTTGATAGTTATTTTCTATTGTTTTACAAAAATGCGTTACACTTCCACTAAATTTTGTCTGTATCATTTTTATAATATAATTTATATAAAAATTAGGACAGTACAAAAGGGTAGTAGGATGCTTATAAAGCAAGAAAAATGGTACGGCTTACCATACACCTTTCTCGAGCTTCTACATAAATATGGAGATATTTTCTTAAAAATCGTAATACATTAATTCGGAAACATAATTATAAAAAGAGCGTCATATTCCACTAAATAGCATACATAAAATAGTAAACACTGTTACAAAAACTGAGGAAAATGTATCTTTGATCACCAAAGAGCATAGCGATCAACTTCCAATCTACTCAGACCTAATTTCAAAAATAAATTTTCAAAAGCTGAAATACTATTTGTTTTATTAAAATAGATTTCAAATAAAAGTGTTTAATATTTTTAGGGATAAATCTTGGCAGTATTAATTTAATTATTATTTCAAAGAGTTGCGGAGATCTGATCAAAATTGTAAAAATCTGTTAGTGTTAGTTAGCCTATCATCTAAGTCATTTCATTTGAATAACTAGATGTTCCATTTTGTTTAGAGTGTTGTACATTACATAGACAGAATTTTAATCAAAAGCGTTAGACCAGAGCTTAAGAAAATATATTTTTTTCTCTTTTGGTCCTTAGTTAAACTACTCTAATATTTGGGATAGATAATTTTTTTTTTTAAAATAGGGGGTCACAATGACAATACTAAATACTAAGTTTTAGCAAGATCATCAAAATTGTTTCAGATCTAGGCCAATATATATAAAAACAGTAAAATTCAATATATTTTCTTTGGTGGGGGGGTTTCAATGGGTAATGAAACATCGATATAAATCAAAATCTTGAATTCGATGTGGATTTATGAGCACATCGCAGTAAAAGATTTCACCGTCCCTAAATATATTCCCCATAAACCACCAAAAATCCACTACTAACCATATGTTTCTACTTACACTGATCTAAGTTTATGTATACTTCATTACGTTACATGCACATTATTATTAAAGCTCTCGAGCTTATGAAGTGTTCTAATGGCCTATTCCATCTACCTACTCTTTGAAAGTTAGTTAAAACTTGAGGAGAAAAAAGGAACGTCTAGTGCAAGCGCATGAACCTCCCCACTATAGGACAGTATTTTACAACATTTGTAGCAACACTTTTTTTGGCCAAAATAAATAAAATATTGCTTCATCACATAATATATAGATTTTAATTATGTACACATTTTAATTCTACAGCTGTTGGATATCTGCCATGAGCATATTGATATAAGATGATTGTTTTTTAACTAAGATAATTTAAAAAAAATCTAGTTCACCCTTGACAGATATTCAAGAACTGTTATATATATATATATTTTTTTTTTAGTACCGCGTCTTACTACCCGTTCAGGTTTTACGCTTTAAGTACTAACTACGCTAATGGATTAGGAATTGGGAAAGTTGAATTAAAGGAAGTGAACCCGCATTTGCGTGGAGAGAGAGAGAGTGGAAAACCATATAGGAAAAACCACCTCCAGTTCACCCGACCGAGATTCGAACCTCGATCTCCCCGTCCTCAGCAGTCTAGCTCAACATGACAAGCGCGTTAGCCAACTACGCCACCGAGGCGGGTTTCAAGAACTGTTGAAGTCACCATGTGAAGAAAACTAAACTACTAATTTGTACTGAAGCTATATTTGATTTATTTTGATCAAAATAAGTTTGATATTAAAACTGAAATATCATCGACTTTTTCTCGCGTCCTTTATACTCCCACCTTAAGTACTTGTTGTAAAAGCATAGTAACTATGCTTTTACAACAAGTACTTAAAACAATAACTGTTATTGTTTTAAAATCCATTAATTTTTATACTGTATTTTTGTTAAATTGTATATTTGTCTAATATATAAATGTAATCAACAATAACAATAACGAAAGGAAATATAAACATTCAGAGCTCATGTTTTATTTGTTTGTATTTATTCTGGCCAAATTGAATGTTTTTCTAGAGATAATAGTAAAGCTTAATGCCAAGAAAACATTTAAATTACCGGAGGCGTTAATTTTTTATTAATTTTCAGAAATGTTACTAACTTACTTTTCCTGTCTATATTAAAATAAACTTTCAATTCAAGCTTTTCTTGTATTCCTTCTATGGGTTTTCAAAAGATTTCTGTATACTCTTGATGCTTTTTTTTTACAGCATAATATTTGTTATTAATACAATAATAAAAAAAGCATGTTTTCATACTTTAAACGTACCGTTTTCTACGTCCTTCTAGATGATCGTACTAATATGTATATTTACACTAATTTAACAGGTATGATGAAGGTAAAATAATATTTTGAAAGAGAATCGCGTTTTCGTGGGTATATATTTGGAAAAATAGTTTAGGAAAACCTACTTCAATACACCTGACAGGAATTTCAAATCTGACATTCTGGTTGTTTCACTAATTTTTTAATAATATACTGACCCTAGAAAAATATGTGATCAAATTTAGTAAATATGAATTAATAAAATATTTATTGCATTGGTTTTTAATGTTTATTTAATATATTGTAAAAGGTTTCCTGCCAAATTCAAATTGTGAAGAAGGTATTGTAAAATAAGCTGTTTTGATTCTCTTCTCGGCCAGTTATTCCTGCGACTCTGTGTAGTCAGTTAAATTAATCCACATGAGAAGAGAAATAAACTATTACTTGTCTGTTTCTTATTCTTTAAAGTTTACCAACAAAATGTAAAGTACCTCTCATAATAACCAGCAGAACCAATACAACTACACCAATTCCTTGGTCCAAGTGGCCTCTCGTGTGGATTTATTAAAACAAATTTCATATCATAGTGTTGTTTAAGAATTTTTAGATTACTTTATCTTGGTAGAAAGAAACGAAAGTTCATCACCAAATATTTGAGATTGTTTTACTATTTCTTATTTAGTTTTAATGTTAGCATTGGATCTATGTTTATATTGAGAAGTTAATTTAGTTTCTTAAACTTACAATGCATAGTTTACATCTCATCTGGTGTAAAGGGATGTATAACTATGAATTTACAAAACACTAACTTTATCGTTAGTTCTCTATGTGTGTGAATTGTTGTCACTCACCTTACATGACGAAAACAAGTTTAAGGTGTTCAAATATAAGGTGTGTAGGATGAAATTTTGTCCAAAAAGGGATGAGACTACTGGGAAGGGTAGGAGGATACATAATGATAAGCTGCATACCCTGTACTCATCACAAGACATTGTTAGGATAATCATAGATAGATAATCTCATATTACGGTGGGCAGGACATGTAGTGCAAGTGAAAGAATCTAGAACCGTGTCCAGGGTATCGACTGGCAAACCGAATGGGAAGACCCAGATGCAGATGGGAGGATAAGATTAGAATGGACTTGGAAGAGAGAGGGTGTAATGAGTTGGACTGGATAGAAACATCTCAAGATAGGGATAAGGTGTAATGAGGTGGACTGGATAGAACTATCTAAAGATAGGGATAGGTGTAATGAGGTGGACTGGATAGAACTATCTAAAGATAGGGATAGGTGTAGTGAGGTGGACTGGATAGAGCTAGCTCAAGATATAGATAAAGTGTAAAGATATCATATTCTGAAAATTAAAAAATGAAACCTGGACACGAGAATATAGCCCGGTACCTTTGGCTTAGTACGCAAATGCTTTACCCACTGAGCTATCCAGGAATAGTCCCGTGCTCAGAGTCATTCTTCAATCATATTTTAAGGCAGAGTCTATTATGGACGTGCGGAAATCGTCCGCTACAAATGTGTGATTTTATTAAGTTCACGAGCTATCAGATAACGCAACCACCTTCGAGCGACCAAGCGACCTTGGCTTATTGATACCACTTGTACAATTATTATAACTACAAGGGATCGCATATCTAAGAATCAAATAGCCAAAGCTATTATTTATGATAAGCTGAAGGTACCGGGTTCAATTCCCGTGTCCAGGTGTCATTTTTCAATTTTCAAAATATGATATCTAGATGGAGTAATCCTCACTAAAAGCATAAATAATAGCTGGTGGCCGTTTGGGTGGTTCCTCTCTTTTCGGGAAAGATACCAAAGGTATCAGCCGGAAATCGAATTCCGTACCTCTACGCTTGTAGTCAGATGCACTGACCAATACACCATGGGTGGCGGTATAAGGACCAACGTTAACGTTCCTATATTTGCATCTTTAATATTGGTCTTTTTCAGCTATTTTATGGCTTTTCAAGTAAATTTTGTTTTGTCTCTTTAATAATAAATTAAATAGATTATTTTAATACTCATTTCAAAACTATTACACTTAATAGAGCCACTGTTAACGTGCTTGCACTAATATCTTCATTTTTCCCTTTTTTATGGATTTGCCTGAAAGTTATATTTATTTAGTTATGTTTATTTAATAGTAAATCTAAACTATATCTTGGAGCTCACTGAAGAGAGTCGTTGTTAGCGTACTTGTACTTTAATATTAAATTTAGGTATGTTTTCAATCATTTTATGCTGTTGCCTGAGAATTAGGATTATTTAATATTATTTCTTGGTAATAAGCAAACAGACTAATTTTATTTGGTGCAATAGCATGCTCTCGTAGAAGTATTCTTTAAATTTACTCCATTTATACTTTCTCGCTATTTTACAGGTATAAAAATTATTGTTATCGTCAAAAAAATTGAAATCGAGATTTTGAGGAATTTTGAAGTTTCATGACCCCCAGATTCCGAAAAAGTGATTTTTTAATTTCCGTTTGTTTGCCTGTCTGTCGGTACCTTGGACTAGAGCCTAAAACATTTTACCGATCGGGATAAAACTTAATATCTGGGGTTTTCGTAGGGTTGCACTGCGGGATAGGGGGTTTGGGTGAGTCCGTGTTTATTTGTTAATCTTTTTACGTAGATAAAATACTACTCTGGAATAAGTTTAATCCTATTTTAACAGGCGATGTTGTCGAATGTGTTTAAGGATTTTTAATTGCTAGTGAATCCGTGGGCAAATGCTAATTCTTAAATAAGATTAGAACTCAAAACTATTTAGCCGGTCGTGGTACATTACCTATATAACTAGTATGACTATGAGTTAATAAACTAATTAAATCGTGAATATAGTTCATATCTAGGTTAAGCCAAGGTATAAATAAATGATATAAAAGAAAAAATATATACTTAAAAATTGATATCTCTATTCTAGAAGCCCCATGTTCAACGGCAATTACTTCAATATATATATATAAAACTTGTGTTTGTGCTAGGAATGCTGAAAAGGAAAGTGTTTTGTTTTGTTAATTAGGTAACTATAATTCCTTATTCAAAGGTTAAATACTCTACTATTTGATGTACTGTTCTAAATTATGTTAGTATGTGGGTTTGTATAACCCTGTGTTAAGACAGAGCACGTTAATCTATAAATTTTATTGCTACGCCGGTTTTCCCTCTAAGAATAAAAGGCCCATTCACATAACCGGCAGCTCTAGTTGTTCGTTATCAAAGGTTTGTTCACTACGAACAGTTGCGCACTGCAATTCCCGGTGATTGGGACATAAGTGGGTTATGGGCTGGTAGTAAAATGCTGGAGGATTGTAATACTGACCGGAGAGGGGCTACCCAGTTTATTTCTCAGGAGACCCATCAAGAGGGAAGAACAGTAATAAGGCTACCGTATTAAACAGATGTAAACAACACGCTCTACATAAAATGAACGACTCACCGAACACTGTACAAGAAGGAACTAACGCCTACAGTTAACTCAACTAACACAATTAGGTTAGCGTATCATGCTTACATGTGCCTGATTATTAAATAACTTTAATAACTTGGTCATTAAATAAGCTACAGTAGCCCCATGGCTTCTTAGGTGCTGACCGACAGTTCACAGCTGACTTCTGACAGCCAACATTTAGGTATATACCTAAGTTTTGACTGTCAGTAGTTACAGCTGCTAAACACATGTTTTTTGCAGATCATATGGTTCAGCGTAGGGATATATAATTTGGTCTGGTAACTTTTCAAAGCCGTCAGCTGTCAGCTGTGAGCTGTAAGTCAGCACCAAAGAAGCCATGGGGCTACTATAAATTACATTTTCTGGGTGGATTTTTTTATAATCAACATACTACCTTAACACAAGACTTAAAATGTATCTTAACTCTCAAACAGAAACAGCGCCCTTTTTTAACAACCATTGATTAATCGTTTTTGATAAGTGAACCATGTCGGGAAAGGAACCTGGGACCCTTATATGAGTGAGTAGACGCGCTAATCAGACTGAGCTAAGATGTTGGGAACATTCGGTTGCACAAATTATCACATTCGTCCAGATGTATTGAAATTTAGAGAGACCTTGACGACAACCAAAGAGGAAAATATTCTTTGAAGGTTTACTTTTTCTTATTTTACTTTCTGTCAACCCGTTGTATAGAGAAGTATTGTGACTGTAAACAAATCAAACGGGATATTTTGATGAATGTTGACGTTTTCATGATCCCCTGAAACCGAGAGATTCGTGTCCGCAGTTCAGTCTGTCTTTCTGTGTTTCGATATCTCACCCTATAGCCTAAACCCTTTTCCGATCGGACTTAAACTTAGTATTTAGGGTTGTAATCGGGCTCCTTTGGCAGGTTTTAGGATTTAGATATCTATCCATAAAACTAAGGATAATTTAGTGAAGGCCAAAAATACAACAAAAATGGAATATATTGAGATAAGACCTAACGGTTTTGATTAAATTTAGTATTTAGGTATTGTTTAGTATTATAAAAAATATCATTTCACATTTTCTCAGAAAAATGACTTAAAGGGTACTTCACGTTAGCTGAAATTTCCAATTTCGATAATATTTTCGTAATTATTTGAAATAATAAATAGCTAAACATTGTAAAGTTGTAGTACTATAAAATATTACAATATTTATCTGGAATTAATTTTTATTATATCAATAGTTTGTGGGTTATATGCAAATATCTATTTTTATTGAGCTCCTTGAGAGTTGATCCTATTCTCTAATTTTTTTGACATTTTTTATATAATTTCATTTATACTCTTTTGTATAGTGTTTCTGCAACTGTGTATATTATTTCGTCACACAAATATTAAAATGTATTTAGTAAATGTCTCTTAGTTAAGATAAAAGAGGTGACCTGGTGGTCTATGGGTAAAGTATCAGACCTCAGTGCTGGGGATCCAGGGTTCAATCCCCGGTCCTGGCACAGATGTATCTGATTACCAAAACCTTCCTTCACCTCTGACAAGACATCTTGTGAATGTGTGGAGTGCCAGGCCTCCACCGTGGTTCGGATTCCACGTTAAACTGTAGGTCCTCCATTTCATCTCACAATCACCCTACCATTACACATTAGCGTAAGTGCGTATAACCCGAACGGGTAGTAAGACGCGGTGCTAATAATAATAATAATAATAATAATAATAATAATAATAATAATAAGATAAAAGAGAGAGAAAGTCTGTTTGGTGCACCGTATCATTTATTTTAAACTATTGTTCCTTGGGTGAACTATAATAGATTTCAACACTATTTGCTGCACCTTTTAAATTATATTTAACATAATAAAACCAGAACCAAAGGGCATGTGGTCAAAGGGTAAATTTGGTCCACGTACCCACTGATTTAGGTTCATCACCATTGATCACACAGTCCAAGGTGCCTAATTTTCAAAATACTGGTTTATCAGTGATGGCGACATATGTGTTTGAATCCCGGACAGATCTATTTATTGTGATTTTTCTTAAATGGTCTTCCTTCACACAAATGCGGGTACACTTCATGTTAATTCTTACATCACACTCCCCTGCCATGAGAGTGTAGCTAAAATCCGTATTGTATACATTGGTGGTAGGATGCTGGGGAAAAAATAGTATTGTGGGTTGTTTTTAATAATAATAATAAAATTAATAGTAAAATTAAGTAAATTAAAGTATGGTACATAAATAAAATTGTATACAAATAAAATACAACCAAATCAACTCCTGCTACGACAGCACACTTTAACACATGTACAGTACCTAGGAGCAGGAGCAAACTTAGCCCAAAATAGGAATTTATCTTTGGCAGAGCTACAGATCCTTATTCTATCATTTTCACTGAATACTTAGTTGAAAGAACGAATCCCTTGAGAAATTTATTCTTAAAACTAAAATACAGTTTTTATACAGAATAAAGTAAGTGTAGATCTCAAAAAGGTCCAACATTAGTAAGACGCAAAGTAATACAGGAAGTATGTCTTGTCAGAACATTTATTTGTTAGAAGGATTTCACGGTAGATAAAAGAGTGAAAAGTCTTGAAATATTCTAGGGATTTGGACTAAAGAACTGGAACTATGATGAGGATTTGGGCTGGAAGAGGACTATAGCCTACGATACTCTATCCCATTACCTTGCAAATCCAACCAGACCATTCCCGGATACTTTTTGTGAGTCAAGACAAAGTTCTGAACACTTTATTCTAACATTTAAATATCAAGTATATAGAGAATCTTGAATTCGGTTGAAACTTGAAGAAGAGCTTAAATTTTGGAAATAAAATATACTATTATTATATCTTAGGATGGATTTTAACATTTATGTAAAATAAAGGTGTGACCAAATATGAATGGTAAGTGTAAATTAGTAGTATTGTTATAAAAAAAATCACATACATCCACTAATCTATTTACCTTGCCTATAAGTATTAAGTTATTTAAGTGTTTTTTTAGTGATAGCTAAAATATTTTAAATGAACCATATATTTTTGATTCTTTAAATTTATTTTGGTATTTAAATTTTATTTTTTATGGCTAATATTACATAAGTATACGATGTCTATGCTTAGATTATTCTATGGCATTGTGTCTAATACTATACACCCATCCCACGTGCTGGTATATCTATAGTTTGGATATTCAGAAAGACTATTAAATCACAGATATTGTTTAATACCTTCGTTAGCTTCTACCAGAATTTAACCAAGGACTTTAGACTTGTGGCTATACATGCTACCTAGGTATCCACCATGAGACAAGTAATATATCAAACTTATATACATTATATATTCCCAATAGTACGTTAACTAGATTAAAAGAAGATGAGTAATATGTAGATACCTATAATATGGTGATAGCATCCAGTGGTATTATTATTATGTCTCACGACATTATATATATATATATATATATATATATATACATACCACCAATGCACCCTGTTCTCTGCCTCCTCCTTCAGCTCCCAGAATTTTTTATTTCCCTCAAGTCATTCAATATTTGAATCCTCCTCCTACGCTCCTATTTACCTCAAACCTTCCGCCTATGACGTCGTTCAGAAGACAATACCACCTAATGGATGTGTCTGAACTAGTTTGCTTTGCAATGAAAAATCACATCTAAAACGGTTCTTTTCCCATACACTCTTCTTAAGACTTATTCATTTGTCATCCCTTATATCCACGTGATCTTCTCAAGTCTTCTTCAGAGCCACATTTAAAAACGCTCCAAGCATTTAATTTTCATCTCCCTAAAAGTCCAAGTTTCTGCTCCATGTATCCGGTGGTATGGGAAATTACTGAGAGAAAAGATTAGCGTAGTTATAGAATGGACATAAATATTTACTGTTATTACTGCAATGAATAATCGCAATGATCTTTTGACAAAAAAATGAAAGGGAAGTTTAAAATTCATAGTATCATGAATAGTTTAAATGATTATAAGTGTACTCATTCATTGGAGCAATCATCATTCTAGGACCTTTTATAAACTTGTTGATATTATTGTTAAATAATTTGTTTTTGTGAGCTACAGCCAACTCATTCCCTAATTCAGATGAAGTTTTTGATTAGCTCGCTAGTCTTCACCATCAGAAACAGGATTAGGAATGAAGATATAGGGGTACATGGAGTATATAAGATACTAGTGGATTAATCAAGGATGAGTTGTTATGATCGTATAATGGGTATGGAAAATTAAATAATCATGAGAAGAATGATGGATCTGAAATATGTAGGCGAAATACCTTAAGAAATACTAAGAAATAAATGGAAGAAAAGGATAACATAAGATTTCCTCGTGATAGGATAGGAATAGAAACAAATAAAGGAGTAAGAATGGTGGAAGGGATGAGGAAGATGGGCGGACACAGGCAAGAAATAATTGATGATTATGGTGATGATGATGATGTCTAAATATATTTACACGTAATACAATATTGTAGTCAACAATCACTTTCTAAATTCAGGGTTGAATCTACAAATGACTAACAAAAGAATAAAACTTAACCCACTAGACAAACCACCAGAGCTATAATCTATAGTAAATAAACTTAATCTTTGTAAAATGACACAAACTCTCTATTATTTTTAAAAAATCCTGTAATTTCTGTTGCCAAAATAAAGTATATTACTTATTTTGTCCTACCTCTCTGAACGTAGACTTTTTTTTATATAAAGGGAGCCCAGCAACAGTAGTTCAAAACGGGGAAAAAAACTGAAACTAAACATTTAGGGTATTTATAAACTCTGTATTTAATGATTATCTAATTATTTATTGGACTTGATTATTTATTATAACCTTTACTTCCAAATAAAATGTAAGATTCATCACTATTACCATTTTAAGCTAAATCATTTAAAACAATATATTGTTTGTATATTTTATATGTAAATTATTCATTAATCACTAAGATATAATTTTGTTTAAAATAATTTAAACAGGAGCACATACCGTAAAGCCTGATGTTGCCCTCCGCATCCCCGATGGAGTTTTTGGAGATGCACTTATATCCTCCAAAGTCCGATTTTCGGAATTTCCTGATGGTAAGTCTCATTTGTACGCTGTAGTACGAGCTGTTGATTTCTGTCATATTGTATTTATCGTTGGCTATTATCATCTCACCTGAAACAACAAAGCCATGTCAACGCTATTTTAATATAATACGGTAAATCGTTGATAGTAGCTCAGACATCAAAACTTTGAATTGTTGATAATTTGGATGACCAAGAAAAAATATTAGTTTTAATTTATAAAATTATTATTTTTAATTTATAAAAATAACAACTTTGGTATCAATATCAGAGACATAGCCGCCATAAAATGCACATCATCCTCGTTAAAAAAAATTGGAGACATTTCCCCTTATTAGATTTTTGCATTATTATATTCCTTCAGAATTTGTGATACAATCTTTAGTTACAAAAAACAATGTGTATGTTAATTGTTTAAATAAATTGAAAATGTGTCTACCTTAACATTAGGTTTACGTAAGTATCTCGTACATGCTTATTTTTGAATTTTCTTGTTTAGGTAGTGTATTTTAGAAAATTTGGACACCTCGGTAATCTATTTGCGGTCGATCCCCAATTAGTTGGAATTATCGACACTACTGTATTATCAAAAGGTTTAGATCCAAGTTAACAATGAATGAATTGTATTTATAAAGTTTTTGTCACCATGTTTAAATTCCTATTCGAATTATTCACATATATATATATATATATATNATATATATATATATATATATATTAATTACCTACATTTAGTATATCTGAGAAAGTTATAAATTTACAGAAAAAGTACTCGAATTTGCGTTGCGGGAGAGTATTAAACCATTTAAAAGGAGCAACCTCAGTAGATTCGACCAGGCATTGTACCCAATCTCCCCATCATCAACAGTCAATAATAGTGAAAGAGTGATCTCTTAGATAATTTGCTCACTGAAGTGAGCTAGAGGCTTAATTTAAGAATTAGGTATGAGGTAAAACGTTTTAGAGGAAGTGCTCCCAAAATGACGTGGGAAAATGTATGGTAAAAACAAAATGAAAATCAGATATTGAAAAACAACTTCAAGTGTACAGAGTCTGGATTATACCCCTAGAGAGCTCATCTTAGTGCAATACGAGACTAACACCCTAAACAGCTTGGTCGCCACAGCAAGCTCCAGTTCCGGCTAAAATCGGCCTTGAATGAATAGTGAATCGAAATTGGTGATAATCGCCGGGAAGGTAGGCAACCACGTGGTCATCCCCTTGCGGCGGGCTAGTGTGTACTCGTATGTTTGTGATGTTGCAAGGAGAATAATTGCCTTCTTTGTGAAATAGTTATTCTGTCTAATTACAATCGTTAGTCGATTATTGGTTCATCGCTACTTAATTATAAAATTAATAATAATAACATGCATACTTTTGTTTTTATTCTTTGGACATTTGGTGATGAAAGAAATATTTTATCCTTCGATAGAAAAAATGTATTTAAAAATTTTAAATTTATTTTGTATTTTACATTTTGTCTTTATCTTATTATCTCAAAACTTACAATCTATTATTAATTTTTTGATATGGAACATACTGCTGAGGTGGTATAGTGGTCAAAGCTCCTGGTTTCAGATTCACAGGTCTCGGAAGCGGTCTGTGAAGCAGAGGGTCACACTCAACCTCGTGAGTACAAATGAGGAGCTACTTGAATAAAGAAATAGCGGTCCCGGTGTATAAAACTGAGATTAGCAGCCGGAGGGATCATTGTACTGACCACATGACACCCACTATCCGCAAATGCTGCCACTATCTTTATCAACATGCAGTGGCTGCTAGATCGGTATAGATTGCTTGTGGGCTGACACCATGGAGTTTTATTTTTATGAGAAACATTCCAAACAGTAATACAAAAAACTATAATATTATATAAAAAGGTCTCATTCTCTTCTTTTCAAAATATTAAAAGTGGAAGATACGATGAAAATGTTTAAAAATTATATATTTAATACAAATAATATCTTAGAGCTGTGATTAAAAATAAGTTTGTATCCATCTAGGATTACATTTCTTGTCCCAAATGTACACAAAAAATATCTTTAATAATCAACAGTTTGCATGTAATGTTTAAATATGTAATTTTGATCTCTACGAAATGATCGTGTTTTTTTTTACTTCGTGTCCTATTATCCATCTACGTAATCTGCATCAAGTACACTAAAGCAATAGCTGCAAATTTTTTTCGAGTAAACATAAACTTTTAAAAATTAAAAAAATAATAATTAAAAAACAAATGTGCCACATATTTTTTAATATTTGAAAATAAAAGCGTCATAAATCACCCAATATGGAATCTTTATAAAAATGTGGCTAAAATAAGACGATCTAAGCGTGATTTGTTATACATTATATTGGATAACTTTTCGTTTACCTCTAGTTTTCCAGTTAGAAAAGTATCTAACATTGTAAACTCATCCTTTTTAAAATATTTCGCTGTATTTCAGGGGAGGAATAAATTTAAAGGTAGGTATACCCAATAATAAAATTTATTTCCATCCATTCTGTTTCTGTATTTCATGTCAATATTTGTCTGCTCAGATTTTTTTATTGGTTTTATTTTCCCTGTGCGTGTAAGAAGCAAACGAATGAAATGCACATAGCTTCCTGTACTGAGAAGAAAGCTGTTACCATATGATTGCGTTGGAGGAAAAGAGGTTTGCAGGTTCAAAAAAACGGGGGTGGGGGGGAGGATAGAAGGGGTGTATTGGAATGTGGAAGGGTTCAATCCCAAGGGGCGCATTTGAGCATCTGGGGTGTACGAGTGGCAAGCTTGACTGTCAAGGAGTAGGGAAATTTAATGTTTCTGTTCTTGAGTTGGCTACGTTGCTCGTTGGTCTATCTTCCTTTTTTTTTTGCGACATTCCACACTTACAAACCTTAACCTCATGAAATATTTATAACAGATTCAATTTCATAAACCTACTTCACCAGACACCAACTTGATATTTTTTCCCTTTATTTTTTATCCTTTTCTATACTGTTATTAATTTAATGAATCCTTTTCTTTGCCAAATTTTAAATGAAAATGTACATAACAAAACAGATGTCTCTCAAGTATATGGTATATAGTAATTTGTCTGAATAAACATAATAGCTCTAGGTCTAAACCATGTTATTATTGTTCAAGAGAAGACATTTAATATCGTATAAAATAATATTGTGATCGTCAAAAAATTCAAACTCGAAATTTTGATAAATAACGCAGTTTCATGACCCACTGAAACCTAAAAATAGGTTTTAGTGAGGCCGTTTTTCTGCCTGTCTCTGTATGTGTATCTTAGCCTAGTGCCGAAGCTATTTTCCCAATCGTGCTAAGAATTGGTATTTAGGGTTTTCATAAAGTTCCCCCTATGAGTTTTTGGACAGAAATGTCTATTTTACTGAAGTACAGAACGAGGTAAAATCGATTTAGTAGTGATACACTCAAACAATTTTGATTAAATATTGTATCTAGGTATTAATTAAATTGCAAATGAAATGTATATAGTCTTTTTCTACCGTGAAACTGATTTGAGGGTAATTTACAAAAGAGGATTTTGTCAATATTGTTCACAAATCCACAACTATTATTTGAGCTTATCAATGTAAGGTTATATTGATATTTGAGATACAATTATACTTTTGAAAAAATTTTTTAAACCATTAGTTTATGAGCTCTGAGCGAAAATACATTAGTTTGACCCAAAACTGTCTTTTTTATAGAAATAACAAAACTAGTGGTCTTAAGTCTCCACCACTTATATCTCAAATTAAATTTTAGTCGGCCCCATGATGTAGTGGTCAGTGCAACTGGCTACGAGTCTAGAGGTCCCGTGTTCAATTCCCGGCCGTTACAATGAGTATTTTCCCCTAAAGAGTAATCACCCCAACGGCCTCCAGGCTTTGGTTAGTTGGGCTTAAGTTAGGTTAAGTGTTTAAACTGGTTCCACACCCTCATACTATCACCACCATCTCATCGGGACAAGGAAAGAGCCTCCAAGGAAAGGATGAACGATTAGTACATTGGTACGTCACCTGATCAATGTACTCTACATTAGTATTAGATAGCCTTTCCCCTACTGGGCTATGAATGATGTAGCCAATATGCTTAGTATTATTATACCTTAAATTGTACTTTCTAACATATATTATTATAGTACATGACTTTTAAGCTTTCTAAACCTAGGACAGCACGCCAATTACTACACATCCAACCCAAGAATCTAAATTTTTACTAATCGGATAGAAGGATGAATTCGTACTCAGATATCGGAGAAATTTTCTTTTACACTAAACGGATTCCAATCGCATGAATTGAGCTGTTTATTCCCATAATATCTACCTACACTTAATCCAAGCATCTGTGAGATCATTTCCTTTAAATTAAACCTTCTCCATCCCCGTCCCAATAAAGTAGTTAAAATGCGTATATCATGGGATGGCTAGTAAGAAGGACTGGGGAAAAATATGGTAAAATAATTAACTTATACGTAGATGTTTTAATGAAACGAGTTATACCCAGGTAAAAAATCATCTAAGATAATTTTATGGCATGTAAAAATCACAGTATGTGTCTACTGTTGACTTTTCCGTAAATTTACAGCTTAAATTAAGGTGAAAAAATAGTTAATAATAAATTATTGATAAAAACCAAAAACAAATTAGGTTCATAATGTTAATAGATGGAGCTGTTTGGCACAAGGAAAACAAACAAGGAAGAAGGAAAATACAAAATAATGCAAAAATAATCTGTGTTGTAGCTCCCTCTGTTAAATTACACAATTATTATATTCACAAAAATCCATTCTACACAGATCAAAACAAGCTATGTGGTTTTATGGAATTTCATAGTGGAAAACTTTAACTTCTAAACTATTTTTACAAGTAGATAGTAGATTTTGGTGGTCTTATTGAAAAGTGCTCAGTTCAGAATCCGATGTTAGTGGGTTCAAACCCGGCCTGAGTTGGCGGATTTTTCTTGAGTGATTTAAGTCCGTAGCACAACTTCCGTCAGAGGGGAAGTAAAACTGTCGGTCCCATGTCGATTGTGTCATGTAAAAGAACCCTGGAAGGTATGTAAAAATATATCTTCCGGTAAAATTAGTAGTTCCTTTCGCCCTGGCGTTACATACGGTAGGCTTAGTGGTTGAGAGCGTGCAATGACGAATATCATAACGTCATACGCTACATAACTTCAAAATGTGGTATTTCTAGTGTTTTGAAGATATATCTGTAGATATCTCGAAATTCTATAATAAACCCTAAGTATATTATAATGAGCATATTTTACACATATCAAAAAATAAATGGTGATTCAAATGGGACGAATTCTCTGCTGTCTACTGCATAAAATTTTGTGGGGATAGTCCTTTTTAAGGCATGAAATAAGAATAAGGTTGAATAAAAGACTAAAACAGTTTAAAAAGAGTACCGACATTTTAAACCAGTAGAAAAAAAGTAATACTATGGTGTACCGAACAGTCTTTATCTTTCTTTTATCTTACTATAAAGGCATTTATTAAAAACTCGTAATATTTACGAAACAAAATAATATACATTGCAGAAACATTCCACCAATGAGTATAAACGATATATAACTGTTACAAAAGCATTTAAAAAAAAGTAACGTCTCGGTCCACCATAGAGCATAATAATAGATTTAACATTTTAAAGACCTGTATGCATAAAATATATATCTGCTTATCACTTAGAAGCTTTTGGTTTAAAAAAAATTTATTACGAATTTTTTTTATATCTATTATTGCTTCAACTTTACAATGGTAGGGTTATTGCTTATCTTAAATAGTTGCAGCGATATTAACCAAATTGGACATTCCTAGTTATTAAAAATACATTCAAAGCCATTTTTACTAAAGAATAAAGGTTGTAATTTTTTTTATTGAATGCCTAGAAATAAACTAAAATTAAAAGTGTCTGAGTGGGCTTAGAAGGATCCGATTTTTTTCTCGTTTTGCACTTCAGTAAGCCACCCTTAATTTTAGGGTTAGATATCTAATTCCAAAAACACTTCGGTAAGCCTTACGTAATGTACCCATATGTAAGGCATATTATGACAATATATACAGGTACGAAAATGTATCCCGATCGATTAAATGTTTTAGGCTCTAGGACAATATACAGAAAATGGCATTGTGAAAACAACTTTTTCAGTTAAGGGGGTCATTAAATGTTATTAAACTTCAAAACAAAAATTTAAATTTTTTCGGCGATCACAATTATTCTCTCTAAGAGAGGTCAAGAGAAATATACGAATGTTTGATTTAATATCAACTCAGAAAGATCTGTATCTAACAAAAGTTCGAAACAATAAGGGCTATTCGTTCCCGAGACCTAACATTTGGTTAATTCCTAATTGTTAGTATCTCACGACTAAAAATTAACAAATAAAATATAACTTAAGCAGTATGCTAAATACCTGTTCAGGTAATAAGACGTGGTGATTAAAAAACTCAATAAGTAAAGTGTATTCCTATTGATTTATGGGGCACGTGTTTGCTTTCTGGCATTGATTTAAAACTGATATAAATAAATTGGCTAGAATTATTGGTTTGTAAGCCGTGTTCTGAAACTTATAAATTGGTTTAAAAACCTTATTTAGAAATAGTACCTCACACCAATGGGCACGTGGACAAGGGCGTCAGTCTAGTTTTGTTTGTATTATTAGATACGGGATACGTCAGCTGGTTGTACAGAGGTATTAATCATGATGCAAATTTGGGCACATTTATTTTAACCTATACTTTACTTATCTTTTTTATTATTGTTAATATGAAAATAGTCATTAAAAGTAATATATAAACATGGAAGTAATAATAACAAATATTATTAATAATAATAAATTAGGCAGCTCCATACATCGCTTTTACTTTTGCCAGAAAACTTGACAGCTCCAGCAGTTGTGCCTTCTCTCAATGCTCTCAGGTCGTCGTGACATGAAAGAGGAGTGTCACCCTCACCCCTTTCCAACCCTCCCCAACCTCTTCCCACCCTTACATCCCACCCCTACATTCCTCCCTTGTCGCTGGACAGGACGTGCGACTGATGGCTTAAATATGCAAATAATCTTAATAATTAACTGCGTAGGGAGAGGATAGTTGTAGGGTGAGAAACTGAGGGGGTAGGGGGTATGGAATTAGATAATATTCAGTTGATGGTGTTTCAGTGGGATGACATTGTTCCTAGCCATAGAATTCATCTCATGGCGGCCATTGTCGACTTGTAAATAGGTTGTAAGATGATTCATAGCAGAGATTAGCGTCTTATATGGATATATTTCTATCCTAGGCCAGAAATATTTATTCATTAAAATATTAGTTTATTGTGTCCACAGTAACATTTTAATCACAAAAGAGTATTTTTTTGAAGTACGCAGTGTGACTATAACACCGTTATCAATAATGTATATCGCTATTCATGTACTGTATATACAATTAAAACTTATTTGAGTGGCAGATAATGGTTGAGGTCTAGTCTCGGGTTGCTGTGATTATAATACAGTCAAATATTCATAGTAAGGGCCTTTTAAATAATATAAACATACGTTTTTTTCTGAAAATATTTACGCCAAATAACTACTTAATGTTATTTTATATATGTTGATAATATTGATCAAAAGGGATATCTGCAGGTTACATGTCTTGACGTATGTATATTTAGTAGCTTTTATAGCTGTCAGAAAGGCCCTTCTTAGAAAAATTTAACTGTAGTTCTAATTAAACCAATACATCACATGTCATGCACTGACTCTGGATTTAACTATTAATAATGATTGACCCTTAGTTTAAGATGAATCTTTGATAACTAAGTGGTATAACCCTCCAACTACTTTACTTTTCTAAAGTTTTTTAGTGTCTTAAAAAAATAAGTTTTAACATTTTTTAATATTACATTTGGAAAATATAAAGTGCAGTTTTGTAAAAAAAAACACGTAACTTATAAATTCTCCTATATTAAGATTTTCTGATAAAATTGACATCAAGCAATAAGGCTAGGATTTTAAAATGAGATAAAGCTATTATTAAATAGATCTAATCTCGGTCTCAACCTATTATACTCGTAGGTTACCTTGTAATAGACGTTCTGAAAAATGTACGCTTATTATCTGCAACTAAAGCTACACTTCATGATTTAATTAATTTTGTTTCAATTCCTTTGCACATTTTATTGCCTTCTTCAGAAAATGTGATTACTTGGTTTCCTTTCAAAGATGGCAATAAAAAAGTGGAAGTAAACAAGTTTTAAAATACGAAGGTTCTCTTTGAAGTTAAAGTAAAAGTTAACGTTACCCTGTTGAAGTAGATGTTAATAAAACCGAGTACAGCTTGGTACTAAAATTATACGTCTTTCAACTTTGACTAGACGCAGGATGGTGGCAATATGTGTGGGTAAGAAAAGTATCGAGTTTTTAATTATTTTTTTAATATCTATCGAATGAACCCTGATTTTATCTTAATATGAGGATTGGTGGAAAGGTTTTAAGCTGAAATATTTCATTTTTACTTTCTCAAGATTCATTGCAGACACAAAGTATTATGATAGTAAAAAAAAAATCTAGATACAACATTAATTCTCAACCTCCTCAACCAGACAAGGTTGTTTTAGCAAAGCCGTATATCTGTATATATAAATTTAAAGGTAGTTTACATCTGGGCAAAAATAGAAAAGCTAGACTTTCTCAAAATTTGCCATAACGGTTTTAATTAAAATGTATATCTGACATCGTATTATTAAAATTACAAACAAATTGGCACACAATATTTTTCCATGAAAATGACTTTTACGGAATATAAAAAAAAAATGTCAAATTCTTTATCCAACCTCTTCAACTCTTTGGGGTTGTTAATAACTTATCATTGTAAGTTGTAGCTATATTAAAAACTAGCTGGTGTACCCGTTCTTAGCATGGGGAATTTATAAAGTAGCGCTGCTATTTTTAGTTTATAAAATTTACCACAGAAAACAGTAACCAAAGCTTAAATTATGTATAAATATGAACCCTTTATTGGTTTGGATTGTGAAACATAACATGAAAGTAGGCCGAATTTTACACAATGTAAAATAGAAATATGATCTAAACATGTTTTAAAAGCTGACATTTCTTTTGAAGATTAAGCTATAGCTTCTCTAATAATACACAACATTTTGAACTATTGCCTGATGGCGTTAGTAAAAAAGAAAGAAGATTTTCACAGCACCAATAAATTGGTTGGTTGTGGTCTCTAATCATATCTAATCAAAAGAATTTTAGTATTTTTTAACGCATTTAAGTTTTTTACCTAGTTTACCTTTTTAACACATTTTACACCTTTTGCTTTTTTGCTTTGTTTACTCATTTCTAAACTTTTTACCTTCTTTAATCTAAAGTAATATACTTTTTGCGCTTTTTCCATTATGGTCTACTCTATAAACTTTTTACCCCTTTTACTCTTTATACCATCTTTACCCTTTTTAGCGCAGTTAACACTTTTTTACCATTATAAACACTTATCCTCTTACTATTTTCTCCTTTTTGGTTCTTTTGGCTTTTGTTTTACCTATATAAAATTTCTATTTCATTTACCCATTTTTAACTTTAGTATCCTTTTTATTCTTACTAGATTTAATTTAGTCAATTTTACTGTTATTAATAATTTTGGCCGTTTTTATAATTATTGCTGAATTTTGCTCTTTGTGCTCACTTAAACATCTTAGACATTTTGGTCCTTAATAATCTTTTTTTTTTAATTAACAGGAGGGTAGAAAAATACACAACATAGTCACCACCACCTGGTGTATATTTTTATTTATTTTTTTGTGAAAAGGGGTCCTGAATATAAATATTTTAAGAACCTTTGATTCAGATGAACAAGCTGTTACGTATGTTCTAAAATTAATTACGGAAGTTTAGAAGGTGTACGTCAAATAATCCTAATTTCAACTTACAATTTTCCACCTAACTTATGATCTGTGTATTGAACGTAGTTCTAATTAACTGTAGCCTCTTTTTGATATATAAATATAGAAAAAGACAGCTTGTGAGCATAAAGATGTGACAAGAAAAAAATAAAATTACTTAGAGCAGATTGTAAATGTAGGCAAGCAGTATTTTTTATAGTGTATTGGGTAAAAAAAATTCGCTTGTAAAAGTTGAGATCAATAAACCAGGATTTCAGAAAGTAACTTCAGTTAATAATATTAAATTTAGAAAACCGTTCATCGTGTTTGCTGAGTTTCTGTCTTTCATTAAACGGGTTTTGTGTTTTAAGTGATAATACATTATTTACAGGTAGTTGAGAAATAGTTTTAATATAATAAACAATTATATATTAACAGATAAATATTCCACAATGTAGTACAAACTTCAATGGCCTTATTTAAAAAACCGGTCAATATAAAGGAAGTACCGTAGGTAAATAAATAATTATATTAATGCGACTAAAGGTATAGTGATGGTAACAAAGTAACAAAAACAAAAGGTAAATCTAAATTTATTTGCCATATAATTCCCACTAATATTATATCAGGAATAAATATTATTATTATATTACAAAACATAATTTTTGTTGCCTATATCAAAAAGAAATAACAAGTCTTAATGATAGAGACTAAAAGTAAATATTTCCTCACAAATAGTAGCCCATATCAGAAATAAAGAATATTATTATATTCCCAAACATATTTTTTAGTTACGTAGATAAAAACTAAATAACAGTGAAGAAAGAGAGTAATAGCTAGTTAATATTTCCTAGGAATGACATATTTCCACTATTATCACAAAGATTTTTAAAGTTCCATCTATTCAAGATATTTCACAAATCTAAATGAGACAGAGAGTATCATTAATGTGTTTGACGCATACTTTCATATAAACAAATTACCTAACAAAAAGTTCTTATTTTAAAACATAATATAAGCTGATCTTCAATAAATGCATATCATTCTTTTTTTTTTTTTAATATGATGTAAATTATAAAATATAAATCCATGAAGTTATTTTGAATGAAAGATTCCAAATTTTAACAAAAATTATTTTATAAGTATTAGGCCAAAACCCAATTTAATAGACTTAAAGATTTAAATCTACATACAATATTCTACTATTATGTTTAAGGTACGAGCTAACGAATTAGCTACTCCTCGAATGAAATCCCCTCCGAGAGTCGTTTTACATTGACACCCCTGGGGTGTAAAATAAAATGGTTGCTCCAGAGAAATATTGAGGAGACATTAGGTCAAGGGAGCAAAGAGAGGTAATAAAGGGAGGAAACGTATGCCGACTGTCAGGTGGCGGTTCCACACAACAAACTGCCACGTAATCCAATTCGAGCACTGGATCATTCTTAGGATGTGACGTTGTCCCATCCTCGAAGATTGGGGAACTGCTATGAAGTGGCGAGTTGATCCCTTTCTTTAGTACGCTACTCAAAAATAAACTTTTGTTGTAGGCTGGTGTGCTTGGATCGTCTTTAGGTTGAATGATCGTAGAGAAAGGGATTGAATGGAATACATGGTGAGTGACAACCTAGGTTGATGTTTCATGTTTAGTCATAATTTTATATTGGTTACTCATTATAGATTAATTAATTATGCATGGCAAATCTCTATTGTGGATAGAATGCTCTATTTCCTCCTGTCCCTCTGAAATAAATATTAGTGGAAAGTCCATCACTCAACATACGTCACGGATTGAATAATAAGGCTAGTTGGGAGGAGAGGCGGTAGGCTGAGAGGAGAAGGTGTCCATGATAGCATGCCCAATTAAACGCACTGGAAAAATAGGTTGAACCTAGATCTATATGAATTATAGAATGTTATTTCAACCAAAACATGCTCTGTCTGGTTAACTCTCTCGGTGACCGCATGAGCGCTAGCAACGAAACATTGATTTGCATTTTAATTTACATTTAAATCAAACACAAGAGCAATATTTAAATTATGTGCGCAGTAATTATTAAAAAAATAATATTTAAAATAAATTAAAAGGAAATGAAAATTTAATTTTTAACATTTAATCACTATTTAATATTAGAACTCGGTAAAAGTACAATTCACACGAGAAACTTGCTTCAAACAAAAGGGCCTTATTGTAAATAGAAAATACTGAGGTGGTCATCTCTTAGAAAATTCAATAGTGTCACAATATTATGTTTTATTTTAAATTAATTACAATTTTACAGTAAAACTAAGCTTGTATACAACTTCAACTCTGACTCTTTTAAAACAGAAATATGAAAATTTTCATTTGCAATATGTGGGTTTGTGTTAAACTTTAAATATGGTGTTGAATTCTCTTTTACGATGACAAATTTGTTTCCATAAAACAAAATCTTTCGGGTGTTTATTTCCTTACATAATATAAAATCACTGTTCACACACGTATGTGTTGCCTAACACTAAACATATTTGGTGTTGAAATTTATTTAACCGATTATGGGAACAAATCTCTTGTTAATAAAGACTAAAATAAGATCTACTACACTGACCTCATTGTCTATATTTCCCCATATATTGAGCAATTGCCTAACGTCATACATAATCTCAAATTGTATATTCTTACAACATTTATAAAAATAAGCATTGTGTGTTGATTCATCAATAGGTTTATGGACCACACAGAATTACTGGTCGGGCCATACGCGGCCTATGGGCTGCAAATTTGACCTATCTGGTGCAAGTGATTACAATATTCAGTACAGTCCCGATTAACAGGCCTAAGCAGAACCGATAGGGGACAAAATTAAATGGAAGCGAACCGTTTCATTAACGGGATGGTCTAAGGACTCACTCTTGTGTTGGACTGGTCTGCTGATGACTGGCGAGATTAGGGTTCGTATCCAAACCAGGTGAATGTGTATTTTTATAAACTGTTTCCAATTCACCTTGCAAGCAAATCTGGTTATATTTCCTAAAAATGCTTCCTTCCTCATGCCTACTATATCAGAGTAATTATTAAAATGGATGCGTACAGCCTGAATGGGTAGTAAGACGTGGTGTCAAATAAACTTAAATCATAGAATATCTATGAAATAAAGTTTATTTTTAGTTGCTCTATAGTATAAACTAGTGTGTCGTTGCAGCGATGGCTAAAGATTTTTGCACTAAAGTGTATTTTAAACTTTTTATTGGGAAAGAATCTATATAATAAACACTCGCTGACTTTTTAGTTAAAAGTTTACTCGTCAAAGGCTATCAGCTTTACTTAGATATTAAGTTTCCGGTGTGTAATTTGAATAAAAACGTATATTTTCCCCCTTCATACACGATGAGAGCTTTAAAATGCCCCCTCTACTAGATCTCTATCTATTCTTTGCGCCAATCCACTCATATAATGATTGAGCTGATATTATATTTAAACAGAAACCAATATTTTATTTACCAATATTCAGTTATAAACACATTAAGGTTTTCATGGTGATGTAAACAAAGAATGATAGTAAAGTTGAACCACTGCCCACACAAAAGGAAAAGATGGAAATTTGGATGAAAAAATTGTGTTCTAGTTTTAGGCCAGTATTTGAATATATATGTTTTAACTTATTGTTTTAATATGTTTTATTTTCACTCTCATTAAAAATTTGTTTGTAAATTAATTGTGTATAATGTCATGTTTGTTAGTTTGACCAATTTGACTCATACTTTAATAAATAAAGTCATGGTAAATATTTTTTAAATATCAAAATGTGTTAAAGCAAAACAGACAAAATTGAGTATAAACAACTTGTAAAAGTGTTAATCATAACGATATCTATCCTCAATATTCAATTTATTAATTACATTTATTTGAACTCATTCCTTTGTAAATTATTAACGACAATATATAAGTTTTGACTTTTATTAAAATGTGAGAGAAATTGTGTGATAGAGAGTGTATGTGAGGGTAGATAGTGTGTGTGTGTGTGTGTGTGTGAGAGAGGGATAAACTGTGAGATAAAGAGTGAGATAAGATCAGATGATAGAGAGTATCATATAGTGAGCATGTGTGTGTGAGGGGAGAGAGTGTGAGTGAGAGCGTCTGAGAGTTTTAGAGAGAATGTGTGTGAGAGCGTGAGAGAGAGAGAGTTCCAGATAGAGAAGATAATGTTAAAATATAAATTCTAAATTGATAAAAATAGAATCAATAGAAAGAGCAAAGGTAAGCTGAGAAATTTTAAGTTGTGAAATGAATTATAAAGATAATTGAATAAAATTAAAATATAATACTAGACATTATACATACATATTAAAAATGTGAGTCAAAGTAACACATACATAATCAGAACAAAACGTATTAAATATATATATTAAGAAATGAGTTAAACAATCATAAGAGTGTATGGTATTGATAAAAATAAGTTAGCTACAATTAAGTAAAGAGTTTGGGAATGATGCCTATTCTGTTAAGAAAACTAGTAAGTTAGTTAATCTTGTCTTTCAGGAAATTTATGATATCACAATTCAATACTACGAAATTTTAAAGAGACAAAAGTCCAAAAGATCTAAGAATATTAGAGGAACAATATAATATGGTGTAAAAAGATATATATATATGTTTATAAGTTAGAATTAACAAAAGTGTAATATAGAGATATAAAGAAGTTAATAAAGTTTAATTCTATTCTTATCTGAGATGTTTAATGCCCTTGTTCCTTTTTAATTCTGGTGTGAGATTGTCACATGTTTAGGCGCTGCAATGGCACCATCCTCAGGTCTAAAAAAGAATCCTGAAATGAGTTCCTACTACGACGAATCGAATAGAACTAAAATTAAAATATTAATTAAAATATAAATGTGGCATTCATAAACTACGGTATTTTGACGTTGGACTCCTACCCGGTAAAAGGAGTGCTCGTTTGTCAAAATATGTTCAGTAATTTCCTCGTAATTTTTATTACCGGAAACTGGCTTATCAATCTACACTAATATTATCAAGAGGAAAGATTAGTTTTTTTGTTTGTAATGGATAAACTCAAAAACTACTGGACAAATTTAAAAAAATGCTTTCACCAATATAAAGCTACATTATCAGCGAGTAGCATTGTTACTCATATTTTATGGTAGAATAAATTATGATTCTTCAATATGTGTGTTGAAAATAATAATGCGGGGGGAGGGGGGAAGGTCGAGCTATATATAAGAATAATGCAATAAAGTATAAAATTATTATTGTATTTATCTACACAGAGCAATAGATTTTAAATTAACTAATTAATTGCAGCTGTTGTTATTTAGTATGAAATATGCAAATTCACTATTTAATAAAATACTGATTCTAGTTTGTTTCTCTCCTTTTCGGTGAGGTCACACCAGCGTATTAATAACATTACATTAATATTAAGTTATATGGATAATAGCTAAATACCCGTGATTTGCTAAGCAGTATTCTTTAAGATCATTGCAAGGAATTGCTTTTTTTTTAATACCAAGAAATAGTAATAAACTTGTTCGATATTTTTAAGGGAAAGGAAAATAAGGAGCAACATATATTTTAAACAACATTGTAAATTTGGCTAAAGACTTTTTATAAAATTTCCCTGAAAACAACAATTTTTGGCTCGCTCCTCTGGTTGTGTAATCACGAGGTAGTCAGGCGAGCTTAAATGTGAACAGGCTACGTACAACTGTCCATGGGAGAAACAGTAATTCCCTAAATCCACAAAACCAACTTTCAAAGCGTGCTCCTGAGCATTGTTTATCTTTATTTCGAAGCATAATTTGAGGGGAAATTGCAGTTGTTTGAACTGAAAGTGGTAGTCGGAGGGAATTAAAGGAATGTGGGGACTGAAAACTATTTCTCCCCAACCACATCCTGTAAAGATGGTTACTTCAACCACGTTACTGTGTAAAGGCTTCACCTGCAACCTGGTGCCATTACAAAGCTTTGGAGGTAACAAATTCTGTAGTAGCATTATTTGTGTTCCAACTATCAGACGGAGATTGTGGAATGGAATCACTGGTGGATTTAGAGTGTGGAGGAACTCAACAGGGTAGTGGACAACATCCTGTATCTCCAACACCGAGTCCACCGACTGATATATCACCATCTCAGTAGGAAGATTGTCCAATAACGAATCATTAATCCTTGCTACAGTGTCGTTCTTAGGCGTGAGAATAGCTCTCTCCTTAAGCCAATTTGAGTCTTTCATGTGTAGGTCACTTAAATCAAGGTAAATCTTGTCACTTAAAGTCTTCAAATCTATAACAATTTCACAGAGATTTTCCGGAATGTGGACTTTTTCACCTTCTTCCTTTAACTTTCCATCGTCAATTTCTAAAAGTAAGTTTGAAAACTCTTCTGCTTTCAAATAACCTTTGAGATGGACCCTCGTATTGACTTTCAAGGTTAGGACTTGGACTGTAGACCACAGGTAGGATGACTTGAGGCAGGCTTTTACCTCATCAGTAAGTGTGCCTTGAGGCACGACAGGTAGTGTCTGCCAGATGTCCCTGTCTAGTAGTACAGTCATCCCACCTATCAGATGTTTACTACTCCAAATGTCCTAAATAATCCTGTACAACGTTACTATTACTCCCTTGTGAGCCATAGTACACTCATCCAAAAAATCAATTTGCACTCTTTAAGTACTTGGGAGGAATTGCTCTGTTTTGAAATATTACACAGAGGAGTTTCAGTTTAATTAAAGCTGAGAGGCAATTTGAAGGCAAAATGTACTGTCCTCTCACCGTCTAACAAAATCGCAGCTATACATGATGAAGCTACAGAGATATATATTTTCTTGTTTTTTATTACACTGGTAAGTAACAGATTAATCAACGACGTCTTACCTGTTCCGCCAGGAGCGTTAAGAAAAAAAAGTCACCCAGAATCTGAACTAACACTATTATTGACCTCTTGATAGACCCTACTTTATTCGTTGTTGAGCCTATTAACGTTTTGAGCAACTTATTCAGAAAGTTGGACTACGTGGTTAGAAATTTCTCTCAGGTATTCGCGATTGACCCTAACTTCATTTAGATCATTATACGTTGAGGGAAGGCCAAGCTGTTGAAGTGGTTGGCTTGACATTGAAAATACTACGTTTTATAAAAGCACTAAGCATTTGGTGTAAACAATGTTTATACAGTGTCCAGTGCCAACCTCTTGAATCTCATTTTCCCCCTACCTTTTATATCAACAAAAAGACTGTTTCTGTGGTTTTCCAAGGTTTTAAAAATATGCCATTTGACAAAACCCATACATAACAGAAAATAGTTCCTGGTGCTTGTACTGTGAATCATAAATGGCATCTTACTCCAGAGTGCGGTCCCAGTGAGTGTCATCCTCCAACAACCCTAACGCTCAGCAGGCAGACTGATAAGTAGGATGAACCACACCTGACAATTTATTAAGATCATTAAGGTCTGGATCCCCAGATATCGTTAAGTAGGAGTCACAAGTAATAGCATTCAGCATTGTTTGGACGTACAGTATTCACTCGGCCAAGCACTTGATCCTGTTTGTCTCCTGCTTGTTCAGGGACAGCCTTTCCCTGCTTTCTCCAGCTAAAAGTATTGTTTTTCCAAACGGAACTTCACTGTAGAAAAGCCCTATTGCAAAATCATATACTTTGTAAAGTTTGTAAAATGTTAAGAGAGGGATTTTTCAGGGTTCTGTAATTTACCTGTGGCATTATCAGTTGTAAAATAAACTCGTAGACCATTATCGAACTGTACAGAGAGATGCATGACAGGTATATATCTTTCATGAATGGGGAAGTATAAAATTCTCCAAGCAGCCTTAGAACTAATAATATAGCGTCCTGACTCCTAATTGGTAGCTTCATTCCATTCTTTCTCTAAGCCAAACGCTGCCTGACCACTGCCTTTTTTTTCATATGTGTAGATATGCTTTATGGAATTCTCATAATTACATAATTCTGCGTTAATGTGTGCAATGAAAGATCAAGATAGGACAGGGTTGTACGGCACCACCCACTTATTATCAAGGTCTACTCCGTTTATATCGACTGTAAAACCGCCACCAGAAGTATATCGTCCACGATACTGGGGATGGACTTCATCTACAGTTTTAGTATACTTGATAAAACTTGAAGGTAACACAATCAACTTTTCAAGATCAGAAACTTGCCCATCTCCCTTGCACATGGTATCCCGCAGGTGTACGTCATTTTATGTTCACAGTGTAACGATGTTACACAAAAGAAGAAACAAAGTTACTCCAAAGAAGAAACAGACTGTATAATGGTCCGTATCATGAGCTTGTACTCACCACCCGCCTTGCTGAATGGGGCACTCCTGAGCTCACACCTAACGACACTCTTCACCGAGGGAAGTACAACGCGGACTGAAGCGGGGCAGGACTCAACATCCCACTCGTGATGGTTGCCACGCCCGCAATAAACAAATACTGAATTTGACCAGAGTAGTTTCCGGTTCCATCTGTGGAAGGTTTCTAGCACCTTCAATAGTTCTCAGTGTCACCGTTTCCCCCTACCAGACCACTGCTCACTTCCTTTCTTTTGTTGGTTTTTCTCCACCCAGCTTCCTCCTCTCTGTGAATTTACTCGAGTTTGTGTGCTATAAAATGGCTTGTAACTTTAGACTATATACTCATTGTACCACTGGCATTTATAAGGTGAGGGCGCCGACTTAAATCTTCTCTAGGGCATGAACTTCAAAATTCTGTTTGTATATTATTATGGGGGGGTTTTGCTTTACAAAATTATCGTTTGGAATTAACTTTAAATGAATATATTCTTTCTTTGGGGCTTTGGAAATATCTCGTTGAATTGTTACGAGTATATTTAATTGTAAATATGTATGTTTTTTTTTATCGGCGTGCTCTAACCGTTTCCTTGCTTTTAAATTAATTTACGTTTATTGAATTGCTGAGTTTGGGGCCTCTGGTGCACTGACTAAAGTAATATTTAATGACGTTTGGTCAACATATAGTTTTCGTATTTGTTATACTAAAAGTAATATTTAATGATGTTTGGTCAACGTATAGTTTTAATATCTGTTTTACTAAAAGTAATATTTAATGACGTTTGGTCAACATATAGTTTTCATATCTGTTAAACTAAAAGTAATATTCGATGTTGTTTATTGTTACGTCTGATCAACATATGGGTTTTGTATTTGTTAAATTGAAATTAACATTTAATGGCATTTAATGACAGAGATGATTATATCAAATTGTTCTCGGCTGTAAAGTTTAAATATTCTCTACTAACTTTATTGGCAGAGTCAATTATATTGAATTGTGCCGACTGTTATGTTTGAATATTCTATATGAACCGTTAAATTGGTCCTATCAATAATATTGTTCTTATAACAGTGTTGCACTGCCTATACTTCGATATCGGCCTATGTAATCAAATAAATAAACAATCTGTTTTCTCTTGTGACTCCTTGGATATTATTTGAGGCGCACTTCCTGCAACATTAAGGGTGGCACAACAGTTTACTTTAGTTGTGTCTAATGGAATTCAGTCTTTTTGTTTCCATCTTTGTGTATATGTCAATCGAAAATGTCTTAAGAAGACTGCGATAGAGTAAGATGTAGTTTTCTTTCTTTCCACAATTCAGTAAGAGTAACAGTCCTAAGCAGAAACTGTTTTATTAAGAGGGTCTTTGGAATTTGGATCAAGCTGGGGAATGCCAATGGAGTATCCATCCACTCCACGGCAGAAAAAGGGGGTACTGAAGAGCGTCATAAACACGTTGAGTTTCGCTGATCCGCGCCAGTTTAGTGTCAGCTCTGAAGAACGATATCTCGATTTTCCAACTCCTGCCCCACAATCACCTCACTCGTTGTAAGCGCTTTATATCGACCCCTATGTTCAGATGAAATTTTTTGGGCCACATGAATCACAACTTTAAACTCTTGACCTTTTGGGGCATTCTCCATTGTTGTTTTAAAATCTCTTATGTAAGGATTGTGATCATTTAGAATTATTTTAAGTTGTCCAACTAAGAAGGGCTTCCCACGAGGAAGGCATTGGAACGAATTTTCGCCTCTTTTTCATCATTGCCAACAAAATATATTAGTAAAAATGAGGGGTTTTGTTGTGATGAAGGTAACAAACTTCCTATCCTGTGGTAAACTTGGGGAGAGGATGAAGAGACTGTTCAATTAGAAGATATACCTTGCCGTTGCTACACCAGAGACTAGAGTATTCTTCTTTCCACTTTTTTGCGTAACACCACTTACATTCGAATTTATTTCCAATAGAAACAACTTTGTTATTACTGTAGTCTGTATTTCAGTCGTACTTGAATCATAATTAAGATTTTATTTTCCACGAGAACAACCGTTTATTTTCATTGTATCTCCTAACAGCTTCTTGATTGACATCTTGGTACGGAAACTCTGTTTACATCGGGATTTGGCTCGTATCTTTTAACTGCTGCTTTATTCTCAACGAGAATTTTCGCAGTGTACTTCTTAACAGCCTCCCTAATAACGTCTGGATTATTATCGTCATAGGCCTGTACTGACTGCCTATGAACATTGTTTTTTATAGTATATTTTTTAAGAGACTCACCATGGTTTTTTCTTTGTATTCTATTGCTGAAATTAGCATGGCTTTTTCCTCTTTTTTCCGTTGGAATAAGTAACTTTGGAAATGTTGTTGAGGTCAGGGGGAGAATTCAGATCATCATCAGGCACAACAGAAAGACACTTGTTTTTAGGAAGAGCAGGGTAAAATAAATCAGGAAATGGAAATTCACTATAGGTTTTGTCATTGGCAGAGCGCTGGACAACAATAATTGCAGGGCTGGTTACATCTAGTGATGAAAGGATTGGGTGAGCGACAACGGGTTTTTGTTAAGGAGGGGGGACATATTGAAGTTTAAGTGGTTTTAAATGCGATGGCATCATGGGACCAGAACACCTAAAACGTAAAAAGGGTCTCCCCTCATCAGGCGCTTCAGGCTGTATAATAACCCTACCATTACGATACACCACCAGATGGTAAGGATATATCTCATTAGAAGCCCTAATTTCACAGTGGTTGACGTATGTGGTGTGGGGGGACATGTGAGCCTGGTACTCAACAATATATTTTTGTTATTTGTTTGCGTATAACCCGAACGGGTAGTAAGACGTGGTGCTAATAATAATAATAATAATAATAATAATGTTATTGGTTACAACGAGGCATCATAGTGAACTCTTGAAATCGTTGCTAGTGGCTACATATATGCTGTACGACAGTGGCCCGCACCTCAGGCGCCAGCGATTCAGTGCCGAACATGAAGTAAGATAAGGAATAGAACAAAAACATGATCCGTCCCCCTTCATAGGAAAAACACAGTGAGGTACCACCACGCCATCAATATCAATGAGCTCCATGCCTAATAATGTGTATTGGGACAAAAAAAGTAAAATAGAGGTAGCTATGAGAAATAATCTGTGTATTATTAGGTATGTGATAGATTAAATAAATAAATTGTCACAAAATATGAATCAGTAGAAAGTGTCCCGCTCAGATAATATCAGCGACAAAATTTAATGAAAGAACAGCTTTGAATATTGAAAGCAGATAAAAAAAGACTCTCGAGGTTAAAACTCCTTCCTATCTTAAAACCAAACTAAACTTTAATGAACTGTAGTCTAAAACAAAACTGACAGGAACTCAAAAAACTTCTAAAACTAAAAAACACTAAAACTCTAAAACCCCATAAAACAAATATACAGGAACTCAAGGTAAACAGGTAATAAAAATGAACTCTGTTTATGTGTAAAGAATATTATCTTAGAATAGAATATTAAAAATGAAAGGAAAACCTGATAGCACATTTATAGAGTTGTGATGAAAATGAATCAGAAATAAAATTATTTATTTTTAAGTAGAAAATATATGTGAAAACTAAATTGGACGTGAAGAGAAAATAAAGCAAGAGAAGAGGTTGACATAGGTGTTCAGTAGCGACTGGACTGAAAATGGAACGTAACTATAGCGTTGTGATAAAAATGACTCCGAAATAAAAGTACGTAGAGTCAGAATCATAAATATTCGTACATTTGTGTAAATTATTTTTTTTTCATCCTAATTTGTTTGTATACAATTTTTATTTTTTTCAAATAAATATTTTTATCCATACGTGGTTTTAGATCAAATAAAACCTAATTTAAAATGCATACGCAACAACGTCATATTATGCTGCAAAATAAATAAATGTAATCAAAACATGCCGTCAAATATATTTGTACACTGGACATTGACCTGTAATCCTTACATATTAAAAACAATTGATTGATTTATTTAACACCTCACTTCATTAAAAAAACATTTATTTTACACCTAAATTCATTTCTAAACATTCTAAAAGATTGGTCCAAATTTATAAAAACAAAAGTGTAAAATTACAATGGGATGGAAATCAAAGTAGATAACGGAGTATGAAAGAAAAATTACTATACTCTTAAATAACAATGCCGGCCGCTGAGGGAAATTGGAAAAATTGTTAACAGACCCCACACAACCGTAAAGACCTAATTGACCGATACGGGATAAGAAAAACTAATAAATGGGTTAAGGCCTGAGACCAGCTTTAGACCGCTTGTAAGTCGAATTTTTCAAAAAGCGTTCTATGATGCACCTCTACAGTAAAAGCAGAATTACAGTGCAAAAAGAGTGTAGAAGACGAACCACCATGTGGAGTTAAGAGGGAAACAACGTGTTTTGGTCTTAGGCCTCTTAGAATATTAATTTTTTTAAAACCCTTGCTGAGTGAACATTGAACATTTGTAACATACCACCATTTGAAATTTTAGTGCTCTATGCCTTGTTACCCTGGAAATAAATTGATAAATCGGCTTAAGCCTTAGGCTAATTTTAGTTCTCTTAGGAATATAATTATTTAAAATATTTCTTTGTGCATCTCTATAGTATAAGAAGAATCACTTTGCAAAATTTCAGCTTCCTAGGCGTTGCTGTTCTTAAGATACAATGATCAATCAGTGAGTCAGTGAGTGATTGGTGTTTGTTTTTTATAGATACAGATTTCGGATATAAAGGAGTGCCGGATAGTCCAGAGTCAAGTAGTCGGGACTAATGTAGTCTGAATATATTTTTGGCGAAATTATTTCTAGAATTATTTTTCGTTACCTAGTCAAATAAGTCTTATTTTATGAGAAATCTACCAATAAACACTACCCGCCACTATAAGCACCTAAAATATGACCTTGGAGAGCGTAAAATTGTTCACTTATTCATGAGAAGTAGGGGTTAGAATTCTAGCTAGATGTAGTAAAGATTGATTCTTTGCACTTGGTTATCCCTGAGATTTAACCAATCCTTTCTCCCCTCAAGTGCTGGTGCATGTCCTCTAAGCTACCCTTCTCATCTCTACGCTATTCTCTCTCGTTCATAAATTTCTGATGTTCGCCAATATTTTTTATTTATTCTTTAGCAACTCGTTTCACTATCTATTTGGTGTGTATGAGTATGTTCTAGTTACATTAATGTGCTAAGGATGAGGAGTGTTGTATTTAGAGGAAGTGTACCTGCATTGGCGTAAAGGGAAAATGGTTAACCATTTATTAAAAACCATCCCAAGTTCACTCGACTGGGATTCGAATACTTATCTCTCCATCATCGGCAATATAGTCCATTTAAAAATTATGCCTTATACCTTTCGGTCCCCAAAGCAGGTCAGAAGGCTTGTTGAAAATACACCTGTGTTATATTCTTCTCTTCTTAGTCCCTATTTGACTAACTACGCATAGGTTCTACATTACATACCTAAAATGGCAAATCAATCTCAGCTGATACCTGACAAATGATTGTCTCACTAAGGGTTGAAAACTTATTATCTCAGGAAATACTTAAAATAATTTTTGTTTAGTCTATGAAAACTCTACAACACGATAATAAGCTCAATAATTGCTCTAATTTTGTATGCAAACCACACACAAATATATTTTTATAAATTTTAAAACTGACACCCACATGCATATATAATTTTTATTAGATTTAGATTTATCTTAATGTCATAAACCGTAAAAGAAGTTTGCTATATGAATTTGCTTGTTGGCTTTATGTATTTACGTATAAATTCTATAGGTAACAAATTGGAACTAATTGACCTCAATCTCTTTGTATTCATTTCGTATACTATCAAGATAGAGTCCAAAATAAATTAATTACTGATATACCACTCATTTATTTGCTATAAACATTTTTATTTAATTTTTTATGCATATAAAACCAGTAATATTTATATAACTATACGTTAGTAGGAATTGTTTGACTTGTAATGTAGGCTTGTAACCAATCATTTTAAAAGACTTTATCTTTTGTTTAGAATTTTTTTTTTTAAATCTACCAGAAAAAAATTCTTGTTTTTTTAAGTTTTGTTTTATAAATTTTAGAGTAATTTTACTACTACATTTTGAAGATTCCTTTTTAGTTTTCCTCATTTGTTATTTTTAATCGGATTTCTATAATGTCCAATTTAAATCAAGCCATAAATTCACATACAAAATTGTGTATAAAAAGTGTTTTGTATTAATAACACAAATTAATTTAATATAATTTTGTCTTATTCGTATTTCTATATTATTACTATTATTATTATTATTATTATTATTATTATTATTATTATTATAAAAAGAGCTATAAACAAAGCCAAAGTTGAACACCATAGGAAACTATTCAGGGACTTAAAGGTAACATGAAAAACACGTGGCGTGAAGTAAACAAAGTGATAGGTAAACGTAGTAAAAATAACTTAGATGAAGAGTTTACACACACATTTAAAAATACAGAGAACTTGAAAACTGTGTGTAACAATTTTGCATGTTCTTTTGACAATGGAATAATTGAAATATTGCATAAATGCGAAATAAAACTACTAACACAAATGGAAGACACATTAGCCAACACTTCATTATTCATTCCTAGAACTACCTGTACAGAAATTAATAAAATTATCTCTTCACTAAAACCAAACAAATCACCAGGCTATGATAACATTACAATGATGGAAATACGAAAAATAGGACCGAATTTAATTCCGGCACTAGTAGATATAATAAATACCTCAATTGAAACTGGCACATTTCCCAACCAAATGAAACGCTCTCTTATTAGACCCATTTACAAAGGTGGGAGCCATTTAGAATACGGTAATTACAGACCCATATCAATTCTACCAACTTTTGAGAAGATATTAGAAAGATACATGGCTAACAAATTGACAGACTACTTAAATAAATTCAATATAATAAACCCAAGGCAATATGGATTTCAAAAACACAAAAGCGCTAAAAACCTTTTAGAACATTTTTCTAACAAAATTAACAAAGCCCTTAACAACAATAAGCATATTTTGGCCCTATTTATTGACTTCAAAAAAGCATTTGACACGCTGGACATTGACATATTACTAAGATCTTTAAAAATAATTGGAATTGGTGGACCGTACTTAAGATGGTTTAGGGACTATCTCACTAACAGACTTTTCTATGTACAAATTGGCACTCAAAAAAGTGAAACCAAAGTGACAAATATGGGAGTACCACAAGGCTCAATACTAGGACCTATTCTGTATCTAATTTACGTCAATACTATCACAAGACAATTAAAGAATGGACACATCTACTTATACGCAGACGACACCGCAGTACTGACTATTCACGAAAACCTCGAAATAGCACAATACAACCTGCAACAAGACTACAACGAGATACAAACATGGACTCATGACCATCGTCTAGTAATAAATGCAAAGAAAACTAAAGTCATACATATCTGTTCTCCTAAAATGCAACATACAAGAGTCAATATTACGCATCACAGCTATAATTGTTTACACAACCGGACACAGACATGTTGTGACTGTATCGGAAAACTGGACGCAACAGACAGTCATACTTACCTTGGACTTATAATTGACAAACATCATAAATGGGACAAGCACATACAAAAACTTGAGAACAAGCTAAAAGGATTGACATATGTTTTTTACCATCTCAGAATGTACTTGGATATCAAAACTTTAGTAATAATATATAAATCATTGATTCAATCAATAATATCTTATGGCATATCCATCTGGGGAGGAACGACAGAATGTTACACAGTCAAAATATTGCATTTACAAGAAAAGATCTTGAAAATTATATTTGGTACCAAAAATGCTAACAAACAGATATACATTCAACATAAAATTCTACTTCTTAATCAACTATATGAGTACAACCTCTTGATAGGATATTACCATTCAGATAAATACAAGCAAATAAAAACCCATTCCATTAACACCCGCTCAATTTCTAACAAAGAAGCGTATAAAATCGGCAAATACTCTAATCATTATGGTAAACAGGAACTGAGATGTACCATTCCCAAATTGTTTAATTTGCTACCACCAACACTTAGAGAAATCCCTGAAATAAATATAGCGAAAAATAAAATTAAAGACTGGATACTTCAAGGCATGCTTCAAACAACAATGTAAATATTTTTGAGTGTAAATGTTACATGTGTAAATCTTTTTGTTTTTTTAATTATTTTATTATTATTATAATTTTTACCATTTGTTAAATATTACTTAACTACAAGACCTGAAGATGTACCTTTAGGTACTTCGGGATTGTATCAAAAACTAATCTATATAATTTTTCTTTTAAATCCTAAATAAACAATGATTGATTGATTGATTGATTATTATTATTAGTATTATTTTTAGCACCACATATTACTTCACGTTTGAGTTGTACGCACTTACGCTTATGTGTAAATGAGTGGTTGGTTAAGAGATGAAATTGAGGCCCTACAGTTTAACGTGAGATCTGAACCACGGTAGAGGTCTGACATTCCACACATTCACAAGTTGTGAATAATACACTTCTTGTGAGAGGTAAAGGAAAGATTTGGTGGAAGGCACCTGTATTTCTATAAAAAAAACAGTCACACTATTGATTATTATAATTTTATTAATATTATTACACTATCATGTTGACCATATATTGCCTTAATAATAATATAATGATAATAATATAACTATTATATAATAATATTATTATTATAAAATAAATTATATAATAATTATTATATAATATAATAATAATTAGTATTATATAATAACTATTATTTAATATAATAATAATTAGTATTATAATACTATTATTTAATATTATAATAATTAGTATTATATAATAATCATTATATAATATAATTATAGTTATAATTATACTATAACTTATCAATCAATCAATCATTGTTTATTTAGGATTTAAAAGAAAAATTACATAGATTAGTTTTTGATACAATCCCGAAGTACCTAAAGGATATTAATATTGATATTAAATATTGATTATTATTAAATGTTAATGATTATTAATGATTGATATTAAATATTGATTGTTAACAAATGTTAATGATTATTAATTATTCATATTAAATAATATTGATACTATTATACTATTTTGTTGTTATTATTATTATTATTTTTAATACAATTATAGTTATAATAATTATAATTATGTTATATATTATATAATAATTATTATTATAGTTATAATAATTATAATAATATTAATAATTATTATAGCTATTATAATTATATTATATATAAAATAATTATTATTATAACTATAATTGTATTAATAAAAATAACAAAATACTATAATAGTATCAATTTTAATTAATATGAATAGTTAATAATCATTAACATTTATTAAATGGCAGTGGCCGGTGTTCAGTCCTCGGTCCCGGCAAAGATTTATCTGATTACCAAACTCCTTCCTTCACCTCTGACAAGACATCTTGTGAATGTGAGGAATGCCAGGCCTCCACCGTGGTTTGGATTCCACGTTTAACTGTAGGTCCTTCATTTTATCTCCCAATCACCCTACCATTTCACATTAGCTTAAGTGCGTATAACCCAAACGGGTAGTAAGACGCGGTGCTAGTAATAATAAAAAAAATTAAATGGCAATATTATTAATATTTAATAATTAATTATAATTACTAAGTATTTATATTAATTATTAAAATTATTGATTATTAATAAATGACAATATTATTAATATTAATAGTTGATTATAATTATTAGGTATTATTATAAATTATTAAATCATTTACATGTATTAACAATCAATATTTAATATCAATCATTAATAAGCATTAACATTTATTAATAATCAATATTTAATGCCAATCATTAATAATCATAATAATAATAATTATAACTATAAGGGTATTAATAATAATAATAACAAAATACTATAATAGTATAAATATTAATTATTATGAATAATTAATAATCATTAACATTTATTAACAATCAATATTTAATATCAATAATTAATAATAATTAACATTTATTAATTATCAATATTTCTTATCAATTAACAATAATAATGTATAATAATACCTAATAATTATAATCGATTATTAATATTAATAATATTGTCATTTATTAATAATCAATAATTTTAATAATTAATATAAATACTTAGTAATTATAATTAATTATTAATATTAATAATAATACTATTATCATTAAAATAGCAATTGAAGATTAAATTTCGACGCCACCAGGACGGGAATAATGTCCTTTTAGAGGTGATTCGTCATCGTGTTTGACAAAAGCTCTTGTCTATCGTGACCACGGCTGAGGAATGTGGGATCTCGAGCTTGACTCCTTGTTGCTCCAAGCACCTTCAACTGCAGGAAGCGTGTTCTGTCAACCGCAACCGGATATACATACATGAACATACACATGTCAGTATCGAATACAATATTTGCATGTGTGTGTATTTGTGTTCGTGTGCAGGTGAGAGTACGAACCGGTCAGCTCTTTGAGAATTATTCACGAGTGTTAAAAAAAAATTTAAAAAATCTCTACACTTCTAGAAAGTTTGTGTGTCCCTGTTCGAAGCCCCTTTATTCCTCTCATTCCAACTATCTCATCCCTCCCCCATATCCTCCTTGCAAACCCCTTTCCTTCTACCTACCATGTTAAAATGAATTATTAACAACATAAATTATTTACAGATAGTCACTCATGTACACAAAAACATATATACTCCGGTGAAAATTCTACCCGTCAATATTATGTGAACCGAGTGTGCAGTCTTCTCCACAACCTTTTTCGAAATACTTGGAAATTTGAGAAATCGCGTGATGTTACAAATGGAATATGAAATGTTATTACGTTCGTGTGTTTTATGTAATATTCTGAAAAGTATTTATCAATACGGACACTCTAATCGTCTTGCTAAGGTTTGATCCTATACAGCAGCAACAATTTGGTTAGTTTTACAGTAGTGTGTGGTGTTTATTTATATTAATTTTACAAAATCTATAAATATATCTTTACTTTTGCTTGGCGTGCTTAATACTGTTCATTTAACCGTTAATAAGGAATTAAATAGCCTAACCATTATATTAGTTAACTACGGCAATTGCTTCCTTAAAACATAAGTGAAGAATGACCCTGGGAATGGTACGACTACTGGATAGCTCAGTGGTAAGAAGATGAATGGATATGAAGTATTTAGTGAATAGACAGCAGGGGAGTCAAAGGAAGAGATTGGAGGAACATATAGCAAGTGTGCAAGTGAGAGGAGGAGAGAGGAAGAGGAGGAAGAAAGGTGGAAGGACAGAGGGAGATGGAGGCCTTATACTAAACGGACTTGGCCAGAGGATGTAAACAGTTCATGATGATGATTTTGATGACAATAGCTTAATTCGTTTGATAAATATGGATTTCTTACATCCAGCCATGTTTTACTGTCCGCTTGATCTATACTTTTAAATGCTAACTTAGCTAAATGGGTGGGTAAAAAGAAGGTATAATTAGGAAGAAATGTACTCAAATTTGCAGGGAGGTTTAGGGGGGATTATCTACGAAAATTTACCCTCAATTCACTCGTCTGGAATCAAAACCATGAGCTCCTCATCATCAGAAAATCATACTTTGTGAGCTTGAAGTTTAGGCCATGTGACTACTGTGTTACGTCACTATTGTGCTTCATACATTATAATAATATAACATATTATCATTAATTTGTTGATTTATGGAGGACGTTGATAATTTGCTTTTTCCATTAAATTATTAAAAAGTATTTCACACCCCTAATAGCTTATTATGTTCTAACCTGTCACGTAGCTGGGTGTGCTTAAACCTAGCTAAGTACATTCTATCTGATTTGCATAATTAAAATGAGCTTTACTGCTTACATTTTTATTGCCACCCAGCATTAATTTACATAGTATGAAAGATAAAATTAAGATCTAGATGCCTATCTATAAAATTGTATTCTAATTAAATTCATTTTAATATCAATAAACTTAAACAGTTGAACTTGGTGTTATTAGAATAAAGTTCCCACCTCATAGCCATAGGCTCATGGGTTAAAACCCATTAGAGGTTAATGGATTTTTCTTGAGCGATAAAAATCCATAGCAGAACTTCCTTCGGAGGGAAAATAAAGCCATCACTAGCATATTGATTGTGGCATGTAAAATAACCCTGGAATGTATGTGAAAATAACTTTCGTGGTAAAATTAGTAAGCCCTTTCGCGCGTGCTCATAGAAATTCAGTTGGAAGGCAGTGTGAACTCACCACATTTCTTGAACTCCCCTAGTATATGGGATTCATACCAGATTGTTTGGGCATCACTAACCATCTGAATTATTATTATTATTATTATTATTATTATTAGCACCGCGTCTTACTACCCGTTCGGGTTATACGCACTTACGCTAATGTGTAATACATTCACAAGATGTCTTGTCAGAGGTGAAGGAAGGGTTTGGTATTCAGATAAATCTGTGCCGAGACCGAGGATTGAACCCCGGCCACCAGCACAGAAGTCTGACACCTTACCCCTAGACCACCAGGTCACCGACAGAACCATCTGAAGACATGAGTGTATGCCTATCTCCGGATGGCTAGAAACGACATCAAACCAACCTTCTGTTTGTTGACTTGAGAAAAGAAAAGGAAGAATCATAAACACCCGATATATTCCAAAGAGTAGTTAATTGAATATAATCTTATTTAATTAGCCTTGTATATCATAATAATAAAATATTATCGGAATTATCCACTGAAATTCCTGTCATATAATTTTTTTAAACATTCTAAAAGATTATTTTTTTCCAACGTTAGATTACAAGAAATTAATATCTATATTTGATTCCAGATTTTCTGTCTGGTATAATCAAAAAGCCTCAGGCAATAACATACAGTATAATAAAACAATATACAGGGTTCAGATCACGGTCTTGGTGTAATTTTTCTGTATTCACGCAAATGCACAGTCAGAATGTGATCCGAAAAGAAATGTTTGCTTTAGTGTAGAACTTCTACGTTTGTCCATTATAGGAGAAACTGTATTTTAAAAACACATCTGGCCCACCAAGCTCCACAGACTGACCCGGGGATTTACAGCCCAACTACTTTATCACTGGAGATGCGTCATCTGGTTCAAACGGTATGTAGAGGTGCCTGACCTTGAATGGTCAGAGATATCTTCATTATCTTATCAGTGGTGGGAGAAGCTGAAAGTCCAGTGTACCCGGTCTTTTGCACCACCAACATCGTGTGTTTACAAGGGAGGGCGAGTTTACCCTCCAGTTATGTGGGTCCCCCACTTTGGACCTGGTATCTCTACCTCCAAGCACCACCACATAACAGCTGAACTATATAACATTCCTACTTTTGACCTTGAACAATGCAGATTTCTGGGCGACACGGTGACCGAGGGTGACTCACACATCTTTTCTCCTTCACCCAACAGAAGCCTACATCTCGCCACTCGATATTTGCTTGGATTATTGTTCGTGCGTTATTTATAGTAATAGCGGAATGCTTTTCTTGTAATTAGTCTTATTGTAATTTTTTTATAATAGCACTTTCTAATTGGAGTAGTAAGAAAAGGAAGCTTGATGATGAAAATCACCTCTGACATTCTTTTAATTTCCTTGAAATTTATCAATATCATACATGATATCAAATTACTTTCCCCCGTCCCCGCCTTAGACTACCAAAGTATAATCAAATAACGTTCAAAAAGAATGCAAAATTGAATTAAATATCTGGCCCGCCAAATATTACGAATTTCTGGATCGGCCCGCTTGGACCACTAATTGACTAGCCCTGACTTAGAGCATAATGGTACAACTGACAGCCTGCGGCCTAAACACGGTCCACGCTCACTGGAAATGTGACCCTCATTTTATCCTGGAGGAAGGTTAAAAGGAAACAATTGCTAAGAGATGTCTAGCTAACTATTTAGATAAAATGTTTATTTAAAATGGTCATGACTGCATTTTACTATGCATTTATTTGATTAGTAAATATATAAATGAAAATATATTTATAATGCTAAGCTGTGTTATGAAAGGGTGTGTGGGTGCATAATTTATAACAGGTTTTTGGGAGAGAAATACAACTTTTGGTATTAAAATTTGAAAGATTCCACGAATCTAAAATACAATTGTATTGATAATAATTATATTATATTATTATTATTATTATTATTATTATTATTAGTACTGCGTCTTACTACCCTTTCGGGTTATACGCACTTTCGCTAATGTGTAATGAGTAAGGTGATTGTGAGATGAAATTGAGGACCTAAAGTTTAACGTGAGATCCGACCCACGGTGGAGACCTGGCATTCTACACATTCACAAGTTGTGATTAATACACGTCTTGTCAGAGGTGAATGAAGGGTTTGGTAATCAGATAAATCTGTGCCGGGACCGAGGATTGAACCCTTGTTCCCCAACACAGAAGTCTGACACCCTACACCTAGACCACCAGGTCACCTAAAATAATTGTTAACTATATAATGTTTGTAAGCCTATATTACGTTTACGGGGTTACTAAATATATCTTTGATCCGCAGTGAGAATTTATGATGAGATTTGATTCTTGAGATGAAAAACGTTGGGCCACCATTCTCTTGACAACTCGGCCACCAAAGTGGGTGTTTATACTATAGCTTAGTGAAAATTAATATCTCACCCGTGTCTCTGGTCCAGTAGTTGATGGCTTTAGGTGATGCCTCCACGTGACACTGGAGTGTGACGTCAGTTCCTGTTGGAGCACCCACCAACTGATTGGGTACCTGAATCATCGGATGAACTGTAAAAACAAACATATACATTTTATTGCTATTAAAGGGAAGAATATGGTCTTATTTTAGATTTTCAGACTCTGGAATATTCAAGATTCTGTTGTTTTTTGTCCATTATGTCTTACTAACCTTCAGGACTGTCAAAATTTTCACATTATCAAGGTGAAGATATGTATTAGTATTTTTTCTCTGCATCTTGCTACACGCTCAAGTTACACACATACATTTTGATTACATTTAGTAGTATAGGATATATATAGAGAAAATACCACTTTCAAGTGGAAGAAATGTGAGAAACTATTTAGAAGATAGCACTACTGTTTACACCACGCTATACTTTAAGCTCTCAGTCTATTTATTGTTAACAGAAAACAAGGATAAAATATTACACTACGTGCTCAATGGAGGGAAGTTTGGGAAACCAGTACAGTCTTATGGAATTCTAATCCCGACTTTGCCATCATTAGTTGGCCATATTGGCTTATTTTGCTTCAGATTTCATCACATATCAATCTAGGCCAAATGCAGAGTTTTAAGGAGACAAGACATATACCAAATTAAATAATTCAATGTTGCGTTTGAAAAACAACAACCAACCAGCTCTATCAATGACAACGATGAACATTTGCCTGTTCCAAGTAGTCTGTGAGATTCCTTCTCTGAAATTATAAGACCATTTCCAAAAGAGATGCCAACAAAGCCTACCAACTGGGGTAGAAAGAATATTAGGTTTACATTCTCACAAACACACCACAAAAGAAGCATTATTATAGTAATAATGATAATAGTAGTAAAAAAATTCAAAATAAAAAAAAGACAAATACTTAAAACTTGTTTGCAAAGAATAAAATAAATCATGTGAAGAGGAACATCACTTTTGAAGATAGTTCATCAACTTATTTCCAAACGTATTGTTCCTTCTACAATATGAAATTAGGTGAGAAACTTAAAAAGTTACTGCAGTATGGATTTCGAAAAATGTGGATCTGTTGGCCACGTTTAAAAAAAAAAAGTTTCAAATTTGCATCGACTGTGTATCTTATGAATATGATGAATTCGACGGTTTACAATAAATACTGCAGCTTGCCCCTTAAAAAGGAAACTTGCAACACATGCAACATTTGTTTTGAATTAGTTTGGATAACCTGAGTTAAGACATAATGTCAAACATATACTTTCTCAACAACTTAAAAATCCCATATTGTAAACCTGTTCAAAATAAAATGATTTACTGAAAAATAAGGATTTAAGAATATAAAACGTGAAAAGGGTTGCCACCTACACCGAACTCCCTACTTTATTTTTCTTATTCTTAATGCCATGGATATTATCATCTTAATCTGATAATGTTGTGTTTAGATAGTCGAAATAAAATGGGAGAATCAGAGGGATACAACACAAAAAGTAAGAAATCCCTAGCACACTCAGCTAAAATTTAAATTTCGACCACCCCTTTACTGGCAATACATTTTATTGCGATGCTGACGCCTTAGGCTATGAAATCACTAGGATGGTTTTCACCACTGCAGCAAAAGATCCATTTTATGTGCTATAATAGGTTAAGAATTACTGACAATCTAAGAAAGTAACATTAACTAACGTTACTAATATAGACAAGGAATGTAACATTGCTACTTTTGAATTGACGACTCAATGCTTTATTCTATACAATATACTATTTACAAAATTGTCACTAGAATATAATACTGTCCTAGGTATCTCAGTTTATACAGCTTTAAAACCTGTAGCCAGAGGTCCAGCAATACTACAATAAATCCTTACCATAACATATTAAAAAAAAATTATAATTAGGTAGCTAACCATTAAAACACTATTTTACTATCACCAGCCGTCATACTATACAAAGGTGAAAAATTACCCTGTAAAATTTCTTACATTTAAAGGTTACAGGGTCTTTAACCCAGCGACAATTTGGTCGTTTTATGACTTTGGTGAGAATCTACAAATTAATACCTATTTTATAGACCTCAACCCAATGTTTACGAAATTTGAAAACTGTCATTAAAAAGGACATTTATTCACGAACAAATGTAAATTATATATAAAAGAACATATGAACATATTACGTCTTAGTACCCTTTTGGGTTATTCGCAAATTTATATATATATATATATATATATAAAAAATGATGGATTAAGTAGCAAAGCTATTATAATTGTTAGTTACGGTTATAGCCACATATAAATATCATGATCTTTAATTTGAAAAATTACACCTGGACACGGGAATCTAATATTGGACCTTTCACTTAGTACTCCATTGCTGAAGATGCTGAGCTATCCAGGAATCCTAAAAAAAAAAATCAGCAAAAAAAAGCCAAATACCGAGTCAACGGTGGCTGCGTTACCTGATAGTATGTGATCTTAATTGATCACACATATGCAGACGACGATTTACACACATCCTCCACAGTCTTTGCCTTAAAATATGAGCGAATAATGACCCAGAGGATCAGACAAATAATAAACAGACTCTCAACCTTACGGGGGTTTCGCTCCTTTTGCCAGCTTGAGTCCTTCAACACTGGGCTTCGCTAGTGTCACTGCTGGGTGATGATATGACTTACCGAAGCGATCCTAGTGTTATAGGACTCAAGCTTCCAAAAGGAGCGCAACCATTCTAGCCTGGAAGTTTGAGTGTCTGGGTACACTAGGTGTCTGTGCCCTGGGGACGGAACTATTCCTGGATAACTCAGTGATTGGATCATTGGTGTACTAAGCCAAAGGTCGTGGGTTCAATCGCCAAGTACAGATATCAGTTTTAAATTTCACATATCTATATTATATATATATATATATATATATATATATATGAAATTTAAAACTTATATATATATACTTATATATACGCTTGTATTATGACCCGGCCATAGTAATAAGCTTCCAATTATTTTATTCCCGTGTAATTTAGAATGACGTAGAACCTATATTTCTGACGTCACTGGGGACCAAATCAAAGTCTTTCAGAGGCATCTTATCAACGTACGAACACCTTTAAAATCTCGACTATGAGTGAGGCTAAGGAGCTACCAGAAACCACGGTTATATAATTACAGTGATAGGAAGTAGAGTTCGTGACCTTTTGTATTATTCTCTCCACCTCCTACTTTACCCTCTCCCCTTATTCTGACTTGTGATTAATGGTTGGCTCACCGAACTGTCTCCTTTTTGTATAAATTAAGCACCACAGCCTTCAGCCTTCCCCTATCCGCCCCTACTCATCACTCCTGAATGCTACCGCAAGCTAATGTGGTCTAGTTTAGTTTCCTTCCTTGCATAAAGATGACTCTGTTGTATATTTTAAATACCGACCCCCTCTTATGTCTTCAACTTGAGAGTCAAACCATATTTCAGTGTGTGGACTAATCATTTTGGAGAAAGAAAGAGTAATTGAAAGTTTAAAAATATATTTCATGTATTTTTTTACTTTCTCGCTATCTTACAGGTAGAGAAAGTGTAGTGATCGTCAAAAAGTCAAACGCAAGATATTGATGAAAAATCTTGACGTTTTATGACCCCCCGAATTCAAAAAAGTGGTTTTTGACTTTCCGTTTGTCTGTCTGTCTATACTTCAAACTAGAGCCTAAACTATTTTACCAATTGGGCTAAAACTTGTTATATAGGGTTGTCATAGGGTTGCTCCGAGGGATTTTTGGAATTGGATATCCAACCCTAAAATTAAGGGTAGTTTGTTAAAGGACAAAAAGAGATAAATTCGATTTTCTCAAAATTGGCTCCAACGATTTTGATTAAATTTCATTTCTAAACATTTATAAATATTCCAAACAAAATGGCTTATCTCAATATTTTGGCAAAATAACTTTAATGGCTCTGATCTGATGCGTACATTTAAAAAAAATAATAATATCTCCTAAACTATTTGAGATATGAAATTACTTATCCCCATAAACACGTAGGTCTCTTTATTATAAAAATATTTTATAAGAAGCATATTTTTATAAAACAAAAAACTTTCAAGCTACAAGTAAATATATATATTTTTTAAATTTTCTAACATAAAAGGTAAACGTATTGCGACCGCAAAAGAAAATCTAACCTGAAATGTTGATGGATGTTGACGTCTCAAGACCTCCAAACACTAAAAAGTGGTATTTGCAATTACGTCTGTGTGTCTGTTTTAACTTAAAATTAAGAGTAGTTTAAAAAAGGGTAAAAAGAGAAAAAATTAATTTTCTCAAAATAGACTTTACAACTTTGATGAAAGTTCGTAACTAGATGTTGATTAGGATTATAAATAAACTGGATATTTTCATTTTACCATGAACATGAATTTTAGGGTACTTTACAAAAGCCGAAACTTCCGTATTTCTCCAACTATTTGAGATACTAAATAACTTATAATTAAAAAATTGTAGTACTATTAAAAATTAAAAAACTTTTATATGAAATATATTTTTATAAATCCAACCGTTTCTGAGATATTGGCAAATATATTGATACAATTTTTTGAGCTTTAGTTGTAATGAGATACTACCTAAATTTTAACGCAATAACTCTCCAATGCCATAGAGTAATTAATATAAGTAAGTCTCTAAAAGTTTCTGTTGTTTTTCCTTAAACCTCTTGAGGAGAAATGTTTGTACATCAATGATCTATATCCATTTTAAACTCAATAGTCAATATTTACCTTTTTTATTGTTCAAAATGTATAAATGAATAATTAAATATCATTGCAATCACTTGAAGATGTGCAACACCTAATAAAATGTTAACATTTTAACTAGAAGCTGAAATTTTAATACGAATATTTGACCCTTGTGGACCCAACATTGATCTTTTTTTATTGGTCCAAACATAAAAATGAGGACATTAATTCTTTAAAAAAAACTATAAAATTTAAAGCCTCGAGTATTTTTTTTTTTTACATAATTAGAGTGCAATTAAATCTTGGGCTTTCTTGTGTAAATTATTTCGTTTCATATATATTACGAGTTTTGAGTAAATATCTCCAGTTTCAAACAATATAGCGAGAAAGTCAGTTCGGAGCTTCGTACCATTTACTTAAAGAGGATAATAAAGAATAACTGAATCAATCATGCAGACATCATTTTTAATAGAATTTATGTTTACAGTCTTATTTCTGACAGCTATCAAAACTATAAGATCTACATTCACACTTTTATACTTCAAGTCATGCTATCTGAAACTAAAATTTCGATAGAAATTATATATATATATATATATATATATATATATATATATAT
>CABEEJ010001316.1:45713-106427 GCA_901482245.1 Timema douglasi | reverse complement strand
ATATATATATATATATATATATACCCACTTCAGTGGCCAAATGGTCTAAGGCGTCATTATCGTATAGACAATCCTGCTGAATTACGAGAGATATGTGTTTGAATCATGATTGGATCCACTGAGGGTGATTTTTCCTAAATGGTTTACCACTGTACCGTGTCTACAAACATCTACGCAGCCTAACTTCCACCACCTACAAAGTACATACACTCACCCCGTTTTACCGGGAGACCAGTATCGTGTTTTTATCTTGAACTCATCGACACACCGGACCATCAACCATTCATTTCAGAAAAGAATAAAGTCGTGGAGTGCTACGTAACCCGGCCCACTTTCCCCTGAATGGCAAGAACGTGCAGGCCCCATAACTCGTGAAAGTGGCGCTCTGTGCAATCACGTGTGTAACCCTACCCCCTGAACTGACGCTCTTTCGACTTTGTGCGCAGGCGTCAAGGAGAGCCCAACGCTATGACTTGTTGAGAATTACATCATTGGACTTGAAATACCTCCCTCCAATATTTTATCCGCCGGGTAATATCGAATATAGGCTTGTACTCAGCATGCAGATAGCACTCTTTGATGCTATTAGGATCAAGACTGACAACTTGTAAATGTATATTATATTGGATAGTTTTTTTTTATTATTGTTATTCTTTGTAGGAATACTGAAGAACGAGTCTAGCTCTTGATAAATAATGTAGGGATTCATTTGAAATTGCCTCGGAATATTTATTTATTGGTATTATACTATAGCTATATGTCAGATTATTAGATTTGTTTTGCTTATTAGCACTTTATGGCCTTAAGCCTCTAAGGGGTGGTTAGGTCTTTTGTTTGGAATTTAAATATTATAAATCTATCTTATCGCGCCATTTTGCGTGATGGTTTGCATGGCTTACTATTGTATAGAGTCTTGATGGATATGATATTATTTGATATTTCTACGCTTTTTCAAGGAGAACGAAAATAAGTTAGGAAACTATTATGCCTTTTGATTGGTAGGTTACCCCCGCCTCTTGGCTGTTAGATGGGATGATTGACCTTGTTTGTAACCTGGTAGCCTGGTAGTAGCCTGGGGTATGGTTAAGAGCCGAATGTCTTTAGTTGATATGTTCTAGCCAGAAAGTAAGCTATGTACGGACCATTTAATAAGTTATAAGTCCGATCTGTATATATGGCTACCTTTGGATAGTTTAGGTATGTTCAGGTGGCAATTGTATGTCTTTCCGCCTTTAATTATTTTTTATTATGGCTTTCAAACCTTACATTTAAGCATTTGAATTGGTACTGTTAAATTATTATACACGTTCTTTAATATTGGTGATTGTTTTTGGCACGCTGTAACGTCATAATATGATTCTTATTTATTTATGCAGATTTATTGCTTCATGATATATTTTGTTATGTTTTTCATCAATTAAACCCTAATTTCCAATATCTTGAGTGGTTACAAGCTTTGATTTTCTGATGGTTATAAATGTTAAGTTTGGGAGTCTGAGTTTCTATGATTCGGCAAGGCCAAATATGATCCCTAGTTATCTTCGTCTGCTATTTGTATAGCAACCGCCTTCTCTCAATAGAGATAAGGGTTGAGCTGCGTACCCAGCAGCCCAATTGACCACCATCCTTCAACGCAAATGTGGGAGAAATACCTCTAATATGCTTCCTTCCTTATCCCTATCCAATTAGATTAATTTTAAAATAATATGTGTAGCCTGAACTGGTATGAAAATTGGAACGTAGCCGGTTAGTGAACTGTGAAAATTAATATATTCAGCTGCCAGTTTTATTTATGGAATGGTTCAATGTGATCTTCCAATCTTATAGTATATGTAATACAATTTACCGTATTTTTTCTTACACTATTAAGTTTCCAAAAAAGAATCCACTTTGTTAATATTTTTCGAAATATTTTTAACATTATTTACTACCGTATCCTTATAGTTTCATTAAAATCTGATAGATTTGTTGAGATAATTATTATATGCGCATGCCAGTCGAGTTTGGCACAACACATAGTTACTTCTGCAGGCTTAGGTTAGGGTAGTTTTGCAAAATATAAAGTCTATTGATATATTGTAAACCTATGTTTAAAAAGAGCACACTAAATAGATCAAGGTCGAACAAATAGCAAAGTTTGTTATAGAATGGTATGTTTGTAGCTTCTAAGAATATTTTTATTTGCCACCAAAACAAACCCTTGGACATGTGGTCTAAGTTGTCAGATTAGTAGTTGGATATACTTCCATCAACACGTAGGTCAAGGTTAGAATCCTGGCCAAGTGCACTGGGCACTATTATTCATAAGTGATTTATCACTGTCAAATCTTCTCACTAATGAGAAAGTATTTCTGTAAACTAATTTATCAAGCCCTAACTTTTCAATAAGACGTTAATAACCTTTTACCCTCTTCATTGGCCACATAGTCTAATAACTCTAAGACGTCACTTTCATCAAATACTCTTCTTACATTGACGCTGAGATCGGGATTCACTTTCCATTTGGATGTACTTAGGGTGTATTTTCCTAAATAGTTTTCTACTTTCCCTCCTAGCAAATGTGGGTATTCTCACTCTAAAGTCAACCTTTTTCATCCTTTAGCGTTGTTAGTAGCTTACAGAGGCCTACATCTCAAACGGATAGTAACAAGTGGTGCTACAATTTAAATAACTTTTGGCAGTGAAAGTTCAAACTATAATAACATATTTAAAATATACTACCGAATAATCTTATAGATGTATCATTCTAGATTTGTATAGTTTGTAGGTTTAGGTTTGAATTTCAATTGGGTGTACTGAGGGTGGTTTTAGCTAAATTAATTTCCACTCTTCCTCCATGCAAATGTGTGCACACTACATTCAAATTCTGCCTTTCTTGTCCCTACCTCCAGTAGATTATATATTTTCTTGTTCGATACGGGTAGTAAAATGCAGATCGCGAGCAAAATTGATTTAAAAAAAAGTTCATAAATGAAAAATAAATGTGTTTTTGATTAAATTTATCAGTAAAACCAATTTAAGATGGATTTTAAAGATTTTCGAGGCTGTTGTCTGTTATTATTTCGTCAACGTGGCTAAAGCCCAATAACATTAATTTTAAGACCATTTAAGTTATTCTTTGAATCAACAAAATATAAGTTACTCTTTATCAAAGAAGTCAGGGATTGAATCTTGTACTCTAAAGGTCAAAGTCATAAGCACCAGCTCACGATTAGCTCCTTTATATATTTGTTAACGGGGTGAACCAATATAGGTACTCAATTATTTTAGCCGGGCTTAAGAAAAGGTCAATATATTTCTAATAAGTAAAAGTCTCTCTTAAACTTAAACCTGTATTTTTATCTAAACAATAAGTAGTTCATTTGCTAAACATAAGATTTTTATTTATTTAACGTCATAAGGTTCAAACTTTTTATCATTTTAAGGAAGAAACGTTCTGTTAAATTAGTGATGTTGATTTAAAATTTACTTAGCTCGATTACTCCATGTTGAAAATCAAGGCAATAATAGGGACTAAAACCCACTCCAGTGGCTGCATAGTCTAAGTCGTCACGCTTGTAGTAGGCTGGATGGTCAAGGATGGTATGATCTATGTTTGAATCTCTGAGTCAGGTGTTACTGAGTGTGGTGTTCCCTAAATGGCTTTACATTCTCCCTCCAAGCAAATACTGGTTAACTTCCCATAAATATAACCTTATTCATCCCTAAAACTATTGGCATAATTATCATATTTGCATAATACCTGAATGGATAGTATGAAGTGTCGATAAAAATATTTATGAAAAAAAATATATATATGATATAAAAACCTAGTTGTTAAACGCGTGGATAAAATTTAAGGCTCATCTAGTCTGATTTCTCTGCTACCTGGTGGTCCGGTTCACATTCTAACCGCAAGTACTGAGGGTGTTTATTTCCTAAATTGTTTCTCAGCCTCACTCTATCTAAACGCTGGAGAGATTTTTCTCAAATACACCTCCCTCATTCATTACACTATTAACATAGCTGAAAACACAAGACCTAAGACATGCGCGCGCGCGCGTGTGTGTGTGTGTGTGTGTGCAGGTGTTCAAAAAACAATCTTGGGGTGGAGGACATATGAACTAAAAATCTAAAAACGAACAAGTTGTGCATTAAAAGGAAATAATAGATTTATGATTTAGTAAGTTTTTAAAACAAGATGTTCCAAATTAACTCATCCCCTTAAAAAGTTTAGTTGATAGCATACCAAATTTAAAGAAGCGATACAAGAGCCTTCAAAAAGGGGTGAAGAGATTTGAGGACCCGAATGGAGCGGGGTTTGAAAAAAAGAACTTGTATGGGGAAGGGAGAAAAGGGGTGCCCTCTAATCGAAGAGCATCCGTCACACGACGTCAAAAGCAGCGACACTTAGTCACTGATACACAACCGATTAATATCCTAAAAAGGGAGCATCACGCTTCTCATACAAAAGAGAAAGAAAGCAGGAGAAAAAAAACTTAGGTCGCTATAAAACAGCATCATCTTTCTCCTCAAACTCTCTTTTTTTTATTACTGTTGCTTTCATTTCTTCTTATATCGTTCTATAGGCCTATACTCTCCTATATGAAAAAAAAAAAAATACTTTGGCACAACACAGACCAAAAGAATGTTTTTAAAAAAAGCCTTCTCAAAATTCACTTGAGCTACGCATATTTTACTTTTTATCGTTTGTTAAAAAAAAGCAAAAAAAAAGTGTAAGTGGTGGTTTGTGAAAAAAGCGAAAGGAAGGGGGGAGGTTTGGTGGATGTGGTGGAGGAGGTGAAAAAAGGATGGAGGGGAGTAGAATTTCTTTTCTTCGAGACAGTTTCTTCTAAAGGATGATTTTCAATTTCGCACTTGTCGCCGTTTATTTAGTGCAGAGTGGGGCCACATTTTCCCTTTTCATCGCGAGAAGAGATGCATCGTGAGGGAAGTGTTTCACCCCCTCCCCTATCTACCCCACCACGTTCCGTAACCCCCCCTTCTCAGTAACAAATAGTTTAAATGTGAAGAGGAACGAACGCACCGATGCCATAAGCGTCTCGGCTCGCTTCTAGACCTACTCCCAAACACAACACACGCCGCACCGCTGACAAATGGAGGACAACATTCGTTCCGTCAGCTTTAACTTGCTTTTCCTTGAAAAGAGGGAGGTGAATAAATGGGAGAGGGGAAGGTGTGAATAGAAGAAGAGCTGGTTTGACTTTTTGTAGTATTGGGCTGTGTGTAATACTGACTAGTAGCTTCAAGTTTTGTACAAGTTGTAATGTGATTTGATATTGCATGCATTTTAATTTAATTGGGTCATGACCCAAATAGTAATTTTTATTTTTGAGTGCTTGAATATTTGTAAAAAAATACATGGTTTAGATTCTCATTTATATGTATTAATTTTTTTTAATCTTGATGTGATTTTGGTCTAGTAAATTAAAATTCACTTAGTCATCCATTCTAATATTAGGGTGAGGGAGTTTAAGACCCGAATAAAAGTAAAATATCCATAGTAATTTTTTTTTATAAATTTGACAATTTTTATGTTTGTGACGCCAAATATGATACGATTATATATATATATATATATGTGTATGTGTGTATATATGTATGTATGTGTGTGTGTGTGTGTGTGTGTGTGTGTGTGTGTGTGTGGGTGTGGGTGTACGTGTGTGAGATTGCCTCAGTGGTCTAATGGAAAGAGGTCCTGGATAAAAATTCATAGGTCACTGGTTCGATCCCTGGTGTTCAAAAAGATTATCTGTGAATCAGTGGGTCTTGAAAGGGGCAAACTCAGCCTCATGGGGACAAAAGAGCAGATACTTGCATAAAGGAGTAGCAGTCCCTTTTAAAAATCTGAGAGTAACGATTGAAGGGTTCATTTAGCTGACCATATGACACCCAATATCCACAAATGTTGGCATGATCATCGCTAATGTTGGTAGCCATTTGGTCAGTATAGCTTGCTAGCGGGCTCACAACATGGAGCTCTATATAAATATATAGATGTATAAAATCGTAATATGTAATAGAGTTACCAAATATCGAAAGTCAAAATTAAAAATATACATGTGGGTTTGTTTAGTAAGATATAGTAGGTCTACATGATTGTATATATCATAGTGGTAAACTATAAAACACGGTTGCTTCTGTGTAAATACTCGCTTTGCTCGTTAGGGACTATGTCCCCAAGCCCCCAGTGATTTTTCTTTGAGTTTGAATGTAAATTAATGTAATTCCTGAGCCTTATTTTGATAGGTCTTACCGTTTAGCCACAAGAGACCTCTAAAGAAAGGTCTGCATAATCTTTAAATTTGCTCCGAAATTTAGAATTTTCTTGAGGTGGGTAAAAACTTATTTTTTTAACTTTTTGGAATTTACCCATTGGTTACATGCTAGAATCTAGAAGTTTGCCAAATTTCAAGTTTCTAGACGGTGTGGACCTCTCTTTAGAGGTCTCTTGTGGCTATACGGTAAGACCTCTCAATAATACGGCTCTGGAATTACATTAGCTAGTTATGTCTGTGTGTCTTTGCAGGGCTCTCCATCCCACGTCCCAAACCCTATAGCCTAGAAAGTTGAAATTTACCAAATACGCTGATTAGCATTAAATTTTTATTAGAAGATCCGAAACTTGAAATATTCAAAATGATCGATATTATAAATGGTGAAAGAAACTTTCAAATGGTGACATAGACAATTCAAATTTGGTATGGATGTTATATAGAATGCCATCTTTATATATATGTATTTAAATAAAATCTTAAATTGGCGAGTACAAAATGGAGGATGAAGTGTGCAAATTGAGACTTAGAAAGCCGAAATTTGTGTTGTATACTATGGCGCATGCAATATTTATGAAAATTCCTAAGTTTGAAAATTCCATTATGATTAATCCAAAACAATGAACGAAACGTACACATTGAGCCCTATAGAGATTAAATTTGAGACTGATGCTATGGAGCAAATCTAAAACATAAGCATTCTTATGAAATAAAAAAAATTAAAAAACTACCATTAAATTTTGATTCTTGTGTAGATCAGCTAGTTAAAAACATTTGTTTTTAAATCATAGGCCCCTTTTATTTTAAAATCCACACAAATAATAGTATCATAAATCTCTCTTTAGGTAAATTTTATTGTGAGTCTATTTGTTCGTTTGTTGCCAGGTAACCCACAAAGTAGTGATCAGATCAAAACAGTACTTGTTCTGTCGTGCTCCTTATTTTTCAGGGTACAGGGTAAACTATATACCCTCACACTATCTTATCAGTAAACAAAGTGGTTTCGATTAAACTAACTTTTAATTGGGTTAATTTGAATCTTGTGTCGGTAACAGTTCAAATATATTAACGCTTAATGTATACATCTTCTTTGAAAGTCTCCATGGAAACAAAGGGTTTGGAAATATCAACAAACCAATTTATAAATTTCCTGGGCAACACGTGTTTTGGGTTGGAACTAAACATGAAAAGCTTATATTGATAAAAATTTAATATAAGCTTACTGTATTATAATTTCTAATTTAAAATCCAAAAGAATTTGGCAGATTATAATACAATACATTGATGTAATAGTTTCGTAAGTTGTTTTGTATTTATATAGCCTCTATAACACCTGAGCCCTTTATTTGTGTGTTTGGTTTATTGGTTGAGCCTAAGTAGTCATTAGAATCTTTCTTTCATATCATCAAAGAGTTCTTTACCAGGAAATGCGATAATCATTTTTACTGATATGTTGATTCTTAAAATAATGCTCTCTGAGATGTACAAATCATACTGATCCAATTAAACATAAAGTGTGTAGAATTAACTAGAGAAAACCTCTCCATTGCTGAAAATCATCCAAGATATGTATTTCATGAACAAGTAAGTAAAGTTTTGTAGCAGCATTTATTTGACGTTGAACGTAGAACCAAAATTTGCATAATGATGACTTTTAAATTTAAACTGTTACATGAGGCCGATATGCGAACATTATATGAATAAACCATGGCTCCAAGCAGTGATATAGATTCAGTTAATCATCTATTGAAGAATGGGCTGAAATTAACAATAATTTCCCATTTGGGAGAAAAGTTTTACTGTTGTTGAATGACTGCTGGAAATGTTTACCAACTCTTTAGCATGTTCGTACGATAGCAATCATCTGGACATGTAGGCCTATTACACATTTAGCAATGTAGGGAGGTTACAGCTATCAAGTTAAATAATAATGTTCGGAAATCCGAAAATAGCTTCCATTATTAATTAATGAAATTGTGTGATAGAAAACTGAAACTAATGTGTGATTCGTAATTCTATACAATAAACTGGTGCAATTGAATATGATAAAAAAACTAAAAGTCTCATAACAACATAACTCCGGGACCACTTCTTTATCGAAGTTTGACAACATTTCCGGGTATCTTTGCGCTCGTGTCAGTCGGAGTTCCGGAGACATGGAACGTCACATTTAGTTTCTTGCTGTGTTTGAAATTGTCAATTCAGATGAGCGCCCCAATACACAAACGAGGGACTAACCGATATGGTTCTGATTTACGTTGAAGACCGACACAATTCCACTGCCTTATTCATACGTACTTGGGGCACAGAGGGAAAAAAAAGCATATTCCCGGTAGAGTTTTTAAAAGGTTTGACACCATCAGGAATACCATTACACAAGTTATTTAAAATTAGGCAGTATAATAATGATCCTTTGGTACTTTGATATTTGACAGGATCTATGTAACTGAACTACCTAGGCATGACAAAAATGGATAAAAGCTATAATCTTAAACCATAACACAATTTTAACCGTTGTATTTCAAAATAGCATATGTTTATTACTGACAGTTGATTTGGTAGCTGTGGACCCTGGAATTGTATCCGACACCTTAGTTCAGTCGGTAGCTTGTCTGACTACTGAGCTATTTTTCCCGGGTCCGATTCCCGGCATGCCCGGCAAATCTACCATTTGGTTTTACCCTTTCGCAAAGAGGAATTAACGTCCGGGGACTGGATATTGTTCCTGTCCTAGTCTTAAGATAGCTTATAAGTTATATGAAGCTAAGACAGGCCTAAAAAGCCGGTTATGGAAAATATATGGCTTGATTAAAAAACTGACCAAGGCCACAGGCTGGAAATGGTAAAGGATGGAAAGTAAAACACTCTGGCGTTATCTTTATTTCTCTTTATTTTGAGATTGAAGCAGTTCCCACTTGAGTTCACAATTACAATTATATAGTTACAAGGTCAAACTTCGGACATGGTTGATTTTGATTTACACAATCTAATTGTATGAGGCCTTTACTTATACAATATTAGACGCTATTTAATAAATATAGAAGGAATCTAATTCACACTCACTTTATCCACTATTACGACATAAATATACTATTTTTTATAACTAAATCCTTACATTAAGTGCACTTATAAATTGAATTCTAGGTTTTGTAAGGTTGTTTATCATTTCAATCAACCTGATATAAAATATATATAGGCCTCAGTGTATTTATTGCAAACCATTGTGAGGATCTCACTCATTCTATATCTACATAAATATTAGTGTATATATATATATATATTTGTTTGTTATATATATATATATATGTGTGTGTGTGACCTGGTGGTCTAGGGGTAAGGTGTCAGACTTCAGTGCTGGCGGCCGGGGTTCAATCCTCGGTCCCGGCAAAGATTTATCTGATTACCAAACCCTTCCTTCACTTCTGACAAGACATCTTTCGAATGTGAAGAATGCCAGGCCTCCACCGTGGTTCGGATTCCACGTTAAACTGTAAGTCCTCCATTTCATCTCACAATCACCCTACCATTACACATTAGCGTAAATGCTTATAACCCGAACGGGTAGTAAGACGCGGTGCTAATAATAATAATAATAATAATAAATATATATTATGTCACCGGCAATGTGTGAAATCCAGGCGTCCTATAAAATGCCTAGGTTTTCTATATAATGCCTGAGCGGTTTTGGCAAAGTATTAAATAAACGAGTTTTTCTGTTGTATTTCATACAAGTTTTTGGTCTTTTTGAAGACCCGGAAAATGTTATCAACTCCTTTATCCAGTTCTATGTAAGTCTTGAACCGTTTTCTTATAAGTTCACCTAATTCCTTGTATTTAATTTGCTCATGTTAGGATATTTTATACCTGAGACTGGTTATTCAATAAATTTACTCCGAAAAGTATGAAATAGAATAGCAAAACACCAATTTATTTCATACTTTGCTAAAACCACTTAGGGATTATATAAAAGGTATTTTATAGAATGGCTGATTTACACACATTGCCATTCATATATATAGATATGGTAGTTTCTATAGATATATACCATAATGTCTTCAAACCTGTCCTGACTATCCACTGGTTCAATAGCCTTAGTGGGATAACTATTTTAAATGCAGAATATGTATAGCATATATACTCGTATTTGTATCTAGGAAGAGCAAGAAACTATTACGGAAATAAAATGTCATTAGAACACCTTACCATAGTAACCCCAGCCTTACCTTCGACGGAAATCTATACCAGACGAGCATAAACCTTGTTCACGTGTACATATAAAATTATGTTTAGTAATTAGTTGTAACGTTTTTTTTCAATGCTATAAATATAGTAGCTATTTTTAATAAAATGTTTAATATAAATTTTAATATAATATCACTTCTTGCGAAAAAAATCATACAAAAGTAAAAAAATATTTAACTTTCTAAGGTAGAATTTGTTAATTATTTGCTTAAAAATAACAACTCTTATGCTTTGTATTAGATTTTAGTTTTTAATAAACCGGATTTTCAACTGTCAATTATTTGTTTATAAATCTAATCCAGCTAACAAGAATTTAAATTTTACTAATTCATTTCCACAGTTTTGATGGTAATCCATAAATCACTTAAAAATACCTATGTACTAATAGTTCTGTGAACAGTAGACTTCGCACCCTCCAGTCAAAAAATGCGAGGTAAACCATTTTTAGAATGTTTCATCGTCATATCACTACTTCCTTTTTTTTATTTATATTATGATTTTAAGTTAAAGTATCTCTCATATAATCTTTAAGGTGGATTTTAAGTTGGTATGTTTGTTTGGTGACCAGGTAAAACAGAAAATTATAGTTATAGATAATGGCCGTTTTTCACGTGGATTAAGATGTCAGTCTCACAGTATACGTTGAAGTTTGAAAACAAGCACTCTAGTCTAAATACTTGACCGATTACTTGAAATTATAATATAAAATCAGTTGAGATCACCTATTAAACTACATTTTTTTAAAGTGAAAACCATATTGAAACAGATAGCCAGTTAAACAGTTAGAAAAACCATGTACAGGATGCGTAGTTTGTCCCAGGTTCAAAGCATATCCCTGTCAGATTTATTTTAAACAATTCTACACATTTGGCAGCTATTGTGGAACAAACATATGGACATATATTTGATGGCTGCCTTCTTGATACTTACAACAAGATCAAAATACCATGTACAATTCATACGTTCCTAATAATATTTTCAAAGAATGTCCCTGTAAAATATTGCTAAAATTGGTCCGAGAATTTGACGGTTATGGCGGAACAAACGTCTAGGCAGATGGAATTCCAAATGGTCAAGTTAAAATAGGATCCTACCATGCCTGGTCATTAAAATTATTACAATTGTAAGTTCTAAATTTTTTTAATACCTTGTTGTTGGCTAGCTAGATACATCACTTTGCACACTCTGTCAATTTAAATCTTTGACTACTTCTAAAGAGGAAGAGATAATTATTCAAGGTTAAGTCCAAAACATGGGCTATTAACAACTTTATTCAATATATAGGATCGATCAACCACATGTTTAAGACTAGCTCTAGTTGACTCAACTGTGATTCGAACCACAGACTCACGATCAATGATGAGAAAGTACAATAATTTGAGTGTAAGGTTTCGAACCCCTGATTCAACATTGTTGGTGTGGATATTATTATAATATAATCCTGTAAATACGTTTACCTGATCCAAAAAAGTTAATGGGATAGTCTTTTAAGGTGGGAGAATATAGGAGAGATTTTTTTTTAAGTTTTTATATCAAAATAATTGTTTGATCAAAATTAATAAAATATTTCTCCACTAGAAACATAGAGCTTTTTTTCTTCAAATGTTGATATTAACAGTTCTTTAATATCTTTCAAAAGTGCCAAAAACTATTTGACAATTTTTTTTTTTTCATTTAAAAAATTTCTCATCTAATGCCACTAGACTCATGACAGATATTTCAGAACTGTTGATATCACCAAGTGAAAAAAAACTAAACTCATTTCTTTCTACGGGTTAAATATTATATTTATTTTGGCCAGAAAACTATTCTGATATAAGAATGGTAAAAATTCTGCCCTTAGCTCGCGTTCTCTACACCCCCACCGGAAAACATTAAAAAAAAAATTTAAATATAATTATTAGAGAAAGTTCTAGTGGGAAAGCAAGATATTTAGACTGATATAGTTCGATTTATTCCTTTTTTACTTTTATCACTCCTTTGCTCCTTATACATCCAATCATTTCAACCGATTAATTCCACTTATTACATCCTATTAATATAATGTGTTCAAATAAAAAAAAGCTTTTTTCAATTCTCATCTGACACCTAATTAGACAATGCGTCTGTAGAAATCTTATCACAATCTCTGAAGGGATTAATATTACCCTCTCATACCACTAATATGTCTTCCCTTTTTTGAGGATCGAGAAGGGGTGGTTTTATGAGTGCGATGGGATGGAAATATAGGATGGTTAGAGGAAGAGGTGGAATGAGCTGGAAGATTCCTGTAGCTGCTGGAATTCATGGAAAGATCAGTGAAAAGCATTCTTTCCCTTGAAGAGTTTCTATTGCAAAACTGGCAAGAGTTTCACCATAAAAAGGGTATCTACTTCTCCCTCTAAACCTCATACACCCTTGGAGTCTCCTCTTTATACCCCTGAATTCCTTATTTTCCCTCGTCTCCTTATTCACGCTTTTTAAGATGAAAAATACAGCTAATGTGGTTAAGGGGGGAAATATAAGGAGAGAAAGGAAATTATTCAACCATATTGCTCTGATATATTATAAGTTTTAAAAATAGTTTGTTTATTTTATTTTGGGAGTAAATCCTCACTTGTATAATTATATACTGTTACGTAAGTACATGAACTCTAAATTAAATCATGACATTTTACTTAATACTTAGCACCCAACTCTGGATGTAGAATTTGTTCATACACTCTTAATAGAATTAGTTCGTAGGAAATTATTATTTTCTTTATTTTACTTCTCTTGGGTTAAATATTTCTATTTATCTCAATGGTCTCATAATTTTGCCTTGCCGTAGTAATATCCACCATATTAATATGAGCACATTTACTAATGTCATAGAGTAATTAAGCAGCTATATACGTCATTTGTATAGGTTTTATTTCAAGCTTATTATTAACTAGCAATCCCAAATGGCATTGCTCACTACCCCTTTAAAATGTGTTAGAAATAGCCTTGTTAAAAAGCTAATTAAAAATGTATAAATCTGGCTTAGAGGTGCATTTGGACCCCTTCCATCCACCTATGTTAAAAATTTCAAATCTCTGCATGCCGTAGATTTGGCTGGGCATCGCACACAAACAAACACACACACAGGCAAACACCTTCTTTTATTATTATAGATAAACTATTACGTATTAATTATTGAACTTGTTATAAACTAAAATAATAAATCGATTGTCTTTATTTTTTGGAAAAATCCTAAGTTGTGTTTCTAAAGCTGTGTCACTATGGTTTGAATCATGTTCTTAAATGATATGTGGAGGAAGAAAGCTATGTTTTGATTCCTAAATCAGGATCTCTTTAGTTTGAATCATGTTTTTAAGTGGTATTTGGAGGAAGAAAGCTAAGTTTTGATTCTTATATCAAGATCCATCTAGTGTGAATCATTTTCTTAAGTGACATGCGGAAGAAGAAAGCTAATTTTGTATTCATATATCAGGTTATCTCTAGCTTAAATCATGTTATGATTATGAAATTATCATAAAAATCTAATTTTAGGCGCTAATATCCCTTTACTCCGATTTTAATATATTAACAATGTTGCGAAGATTATTCAAATATATATTACAATAAACTTTTCCATTGAAACATGCCTAAAAAGTAGTTTATTATTTTTTGGCATGTATGATACCAACCTTATTTCTATACGTGTAGTAAATTAAAAATCAGTTGTCTTAATATAGGTGTGCATATTGAGGGTTTTTATAGTCCTGTAGTATATCTCGGTGGTCTTGGGGCAAAATTATCGGCTCAGGACCCTATGTTCTTAGGTTGAAACTCAGCTGAGGTCAACTGATTTTTCTTGAGCGTTAAAAATCCATACCACAACTTTCTACGGAGGGTATGTAAAGCTATCGCTCACATGTGGTAAGAGAACCATGGAGGGGAGTTAAAATACAATTTCTAACAAAGTTGGTAGGTCTCTTTCGCGCTTGCTCATAGAAATTTTATAGTGCCGATATAATAAGTCGATTCAGAATGTGAACGTTAAATACTTACAATAAATAAAGAATTTAGTCCTATTATTGTTTCTTAAGTTAAATTACTAAGAAATAAACAAATGCTGGCTGAATAAACTCTAGGGGGAACTTCAACGTATTGCTAAGTAATAAGGCTAGATGTGATGAACCAAAATCTTTAACGCAAATTATTTCCAAATTCAAAGAAGTTTCTCCAACTTTCAGTTACTAAATCATGTTCAAATTGTTCATGAAGCCACAACAAATATAAAACGGGCATATTTAGACCTAACTAATTCTGCAATTCTGACAATTAGAGTCAGTGTGAAACTCACTGGTGTTCAAGATGTATAAGGTGTTAGCTGTAATATTCTGAGAGACCGGATGTCAGGAGATCTGGGATAACTATACCAGCTAGGTTTCATTATATGATTTTTTTTCACAGCTTGATTTTTTTTTAATTTCTCTCGATGGTGATGCAGATGCATTTACTCTAATCTACCCCCCTCATCCCTACTCAACGATTAAGTTAATTATAAACTTAGACCTACTTTGGTGGTCACACCATATAAGGCATCACTCTCATGTTGGACTAGACTAAAGATGACAGAGATATAGGTGTTCGAATCCCGGTAGGGTGTACCGAGGGTTGTTTTACAAAATTGTTTTCTATTTTCTCTCTCCACGTGAATGTAGATACACTTTCCTTAAATTCAACCCTACTCATCATTAACTCACTACCGTAATTAGTTCATACTTCATATTCATATAACCTGAATATATGTGGTATTAAAAAATCTTAGCTGGAAGAGAGCAACGTTACAATTAAGTATATTGTATGTAAATAGATGCTTGGGGGATGAATAATTATTATTGTAAATGCGGAAATAAGCCGTATCTGAACCTTATTCTAGTAGATTGAAAATTGAAGCCTTTACACTGCATTCAAACATGTAACCTTTGGCATAACGGGAATGCAGTCACATTCATCACAAACTCTGCCTTAAAATATGAGTAAATAATTACCCTAAACACGGAACTATTCTGATTAGTTAAAATGTAGAGCATTAGCGTGCTAAGCTAAAGACCCCGATCTTGAATCTTATATATAGGTGTAATTTTTTCTTTTATTCGAAGATGAACTTAGTGTTAAAAATGTACACCCTTTTTACCATGAAAGATAGCAGGCTTACTTTTATTGTTTACACTATGATGCAGCGTATATGATAGGGTCTTAGTGAATACCATCAAGGTAAGACTGTATGCACTTACCTTAAATGAAATATATTAATAATGACTAAAAATAGACGAATGTATTCAGATAAAATAAAAATGTCGCACATTGAGATAAGAATATTTAAAAAGAACCAAGAGGATGATATTTAAAACTTATAAAATTATTGATTATATTCAATTAAAAAAACTCCAAGACGTATACAAAATTGGTAACTGATCCATTAAAAAAAACGTTTCATATCACGATATGGAGGACTGCCTAAGCTTCCTTTGAAACTATCAATCAAATAAGAAAAGTATCTTTTTTTTTATTAATTTATGCTTTTCGTATAAGATAATGGACATGTGTCTTTGTCAGATAACAACCAATAGTATGATTTTTTTTGTAGATTTCACATAATCGTGTAGGTGGTCCAGATATGATCTCGTATTCAATATTTTAGAGGTGGTGTCCTCATTTACCTGAAATGAGCGTGGAAAAACATTTAAGGAAAATCACTTCAGGAGACACGACTGATATTTAAACCCCAATCTCCCCGTCAGCAGCAAGCCAGTTTAACACGAGAGAGATGCTTTAGACCATTCTGCCATGGAAATGGGTATCTATCCTCATTTAAAGAATTCCAATAAATGTTGGGCTACAGCTCTAGATACAGACAGAAATACAGATGTAGAGAGCGATAAGGGAATATAGGCCCATACATAGTAGTTATTAAAAAGGGCCACTTTTAGAGACTGAAGGCACATAGACGTGAATATATAACCTTCTCTCAAACTTTATAACATATTCCCTTTAACAATACTTGTGAATGTGTGTGTCTGTATGTGTGTATGTGTGTGTCTGTGTGTATGTTTGTGGGTGTGTATCTGTGTGTGTCTGTATGTGTGTCTGTGTGTGCCTGTATGTGTGTCTGTGTGTGCCTGTATGTTTGTTTGTGTGTGTGTGTATTCCACCAATATTTGTCATTTAGACATTTCTGGTCTTCAATTGGCAGTGGTGGATATGTAACCGTCTTATGATATTGGGCCACCATGTTGGTGCTGTTACTTTGTCCCGAAGAGATTATGTTATTATGACGACGAATAAGGGGTGCCAGTAGATGTATTTCGCCTCTAGAACTGCGTCTTACAGTATTTTAGTAGAAGTCTTAAACATAACCTAAACCTGATCAACCAGATTATGGCTGTCATAGGAACGGAACGTTTCGCCTTTTGAGGAAAATGATCAAGCTACTATTAGGAATCGAGTTCATGACCTCAATATTAGTAGCCAAAAATTCTAACCATTCTTAGACAAGAAAATTGGTAATAATTTATCTAAGTTAAAGTAAAAAAAGACTAAATTTTTTCCCAGGCGTACAGAGAAAAGAGAAAAAAAAAGAACATTGTTCTCACCGCCCGTGTTGTTAGTTGCCTGCTTCCTTACCAGACATTCCTCGTAAACCGGTCTCAGACGACTAGGCATAGCAAAGAGATGTAATCGTTTATATTGGAATTCCTTGCTACGCTCTGCTTGGTTAAGCAGGGCTAAAACTCTCTTCTAATATGTGGCAAACGATAGCAAGCGCTAAAAAACTTGATAGGAAATAGTCTTTATTATATTTATAAAATCTAAATCGGTTATTGCATGGTCTAAGGCATCACTCTGCTACAGACTAGATTAAGTGGTGACGGTGGATGTCCGGTCATGTATTATAAGAGTATTTTTTCCTGAATGGTTTCCTATTGTCCCAACCATTAAAATTCTGGCTCGTTTCTTTTAAATTCTAGACTACTCATGACTGCCTCCATTAACGTAACTAGCCCGAGTGGCTAGTAAGACGTGGTGTACACACAAAAATAATCGTATCGTCTTTAGAGATTAAAGAGAGAGAGAGCTAAAGTAGGACTGATGTAGGTGAAGGAAGAAGCTTTTAGAATATGAAATAATTTATTTTTGTGGTCAACATTGATATTATTTTACTGTATTATTAGTATGAAGTCCTTGGTCCAATCTACGATAGAGGATAATGGACAAAGGACTATTTAGACGTAAACATGGTGGCTATAAAGAAGAAGAAACAATCCAAGAAATGCAGTGACCACAGGACCATCAGCCTCATCTCTCAAGTGGGGAAGATCGTGACAAGAATATTCTATAGGAGATTGGAACAGAAAATTGAAAGTGTGATGGAAGAAGACCAATTTGGATACAAAAAAGGGAAAGGAACCAGAGATACCATCAGGATGCTGAGAATAATTTCTGAGAGAGAGAGAGAGAGAGAAGTAAAGGAAGAGGTCTACAATAGTTTCATAGACTTGCAAAAGACTTTCTATAGAGTGAAATAGAATAAACTGATGTAAATACTCAAGAAGATTGGCATCAACTGGCTGGACAGAAGGCCAATTGCAATACTTACCTGGGGCAGCGAGAGGAGGGTGAGGTTAAATTATGGAGATACTAACAGCATAGTTATATAAATAGGAGTGAGAGAGGGATACTGTTGGTCACTAGTCTGTTCAACTTGTATGGAGAGTGGTTGGTCAGAGAATCCCTAGAGGTACGCGGCAATTTCAGCATAGGAGGACACGTAATCAACAAGAATTAATGGACCAGCTGATAGAGATAAGGAGCATATATGGCATGGAGATTAACATTGAGGTGTCAAAAGTGATTAATATTTTGCCACTGAAAATCAGAATTGGAAACCAGGAGTTTGAAAACATAAAATAGTTATATCAAGTACCTGGGAAGTCTTCTAACAAAGTAAATGAGGTCAAGTAGCACAATGGTCAAGGAAGCTTTCAACAAGAAGTGTTTACTGCTGACCAGCAAGTCGAGTTTGAAACTGAGGAAGTTTATTATGAAATGCTACATTAGGAGCATTGCACTGTATGAAGAAGAAACTTGGACCCTTAGAAAGGTGGAAAGAAAATACTTGAAAAGCTTTGGATTGTGGTGCTAGAGAAGATCAGAGGGTCAAACAGGGGGACAAATGAAGTCTTAAGAAGAGTGAGTGAGAATAGAACCATTTTGTTTGTGATTCTTAGGTACAAAGCAAACTGGATGAGACAAATACTTAGGAGGAGCTGTCTTATGCATGACGTCATAGAAAGAAAAGTTTAGGGAAAGAAGAGTTTAGGAAGAAGAAGGAGTCAAATATACCATAACTTGAAGGAAAGAAGACAATTATTCTGGAAACTGAATAAGGAGGCAGAGAAATAAATGTTGTTTGCAATTTCAATTGTGGAAGTAAGATATAAGTTTAGTTGGGCATATTAAAGAGGATGAATAAAACAACTAAAGGTCCCACACGACTTCTTTGGTGCTGAATGACAGCGGACAGATGACAGCTCTGAAAAGTTACTAGACCAAACTAATTATCCCTACGCCAAACCATATGATCTGCAAAAACATGTGTTTAGCAGCTGTCACTTCTGACAGTCAAATTTTAGGTCTATACAAGAAACCTATATGACTGTTTTAATTATTTTCTATATATTATTGACCTTGATATGTTGATGGCCTATTATTAATTATTAATTTTTTTTAGAATATTTTTTTTAATATTGCATTTAATCCCATATTGGGTAATGAATAAATAATTTTTAATAAAAAAAATCCATTTTTTAATATGAATATTATTAACAACAATATAAATGTGAAAAATCTGAATGTTTGTTACTACACTTAGAAGAAAAAAACATTCATAAACTTTTTAACAGTATTACAACACATTGGAGACCTGGCGGTCTAGGGTTAAAGCGTCAGACTTCTTTGTTGGGGTCCAGGGTTCAATCCTCGGTCCCGGCACCGATTTATCTGATTGTCAAACCCTTCCTTCACCTCTGACAATACGATATTAATCACAGCTTGTGAATGTGGGGAATGCCAGGCCTCCACCAAGGTTCGGATCCCACGTTAAACTGTATGTCCTCCATTTTATCTCACAAACACCCTACCATTACACATTAGCGTAAGTGCATACAACCTAAATGTGTAGTAGGAAGCGGTGTTAATAATAATAATAATAATAATAATAATAATAATAATAATAATGATACGTATCAGAAAACATTCTAGAGTAATTTAATTAAGGAGTGGTAATAAACTTAGAACTTAGATAGGAAACTCAGGAATAGCTATAACAAAATATATAGTTTTCCAATTGAATGACTTAGATAGTTTTAAAATTGGTATATGAATTAAGTGACTTTTAATATTCAAAAGATTGATAATTTTTTTTGCTTTTAATGAGATACAAAATGGTATATGTATAGAAAATTGCATTAAAGTGATTGATATAACATCAAATGAATTAAAACAAGGGTTGACGACAAGGCTAAAATATACATATAAAATATTAAATTTTATTTAAAAAACTTGGAAACAACAAATTAAGGACAAAAACCAATTTTAAAGATCATCAGTGTTGTAAATTAGGTAATAAAATTGAATTAGTGGGTTAGAATCTCCCAATAAGGTTTAATAAAGTATTAAACATGTTCTAGTTACAACGTTTATGAAAAATATAATAATTTTTATTTTAAGGTTATTTATAATATATAAGCCTTATCTTGGTTCAATCCCATTACTCCTTGTGATAATCAACCATTAGAATGATGGTGGTTTATATTCTTCCGACATGTTTCGGTATAAAAATACCATAATCATGGACAACGTAAATTGAAATTAAAGAACCACGAAGAAAACATGAGACTTAAGTTGTACGAAAATCTATTATAAATTACTGTTATATTCACGATTTTGTAAAATACAATTAATAAACAAACAAACGTGCTAACGTCACTGCGCGGGACACAAGATGAAATTTAAAAAAATCTATTTTAGATTCACTCCTCTTAAACAGTTGTAACAAAGTCTCTAATAAAAATACAATAACTTATAACTTGAAGTCTTAGCCTGGTATTTATTTAATAAACACTCGTGAAAGTTTGGCAAGTAGTTTTTATTACACTTCACAGATTTTTTTTGGAATAGGCCTACTATAAAAATTCTTAAACTCGAGGTTTAGCCTAGAGGGCAACACAACACAATCTTGGGGTTAAAGGATGTATTTTATAGTCTTGATACACATAAATTTTCGAGTAATATATATCGATCACTGAGAAACACTCACTATTTTATTTTATTATACGCTTTAAGGTTATATTAGATAAATAATTACTCAAAGGTAACTAAAGACGGTTTTTTTCCGAGTATTACACGCTCACACACCGAAATAATATTCAAAAAAGAACACACAGATTACTTAGTAGCTGAATTAATATTAAAAAAAAGACAATGTACTATTCAAATTTGTAATAAAATTATTAACGGCTAGCATAGACACGCCTAAATACAAATCAATAGTATTCAACTATAAAATATTTTGTTCTTCAAATTGTTGATACACGCACGTGGTTTTATTAACTTTATTTTATACGATAATTCAATGTTATACTGAATTTTAAAATTGTTAGATACTTTTATGAGAATAACCGTTTTGTTAGTTGCTTAATATTGAAGTTTTATTTTGCTGTTTAATTCAAATTAATTATTAAAAGCGATCTTATATGCTGAAAACAAATATGGCTACTGGATTGAAGCTGTCGGTTGATGACATAGAAAAAAAGAGGACCGTTAACAGTTAGGTGGCAATGGTGTTAATACTCATGTTTACAACATTTAAACTTTATTATTTCACAAACATTTTGAATATTTTTTCCTCTTTATTATCACAAACCATTTATTTATGTTAAAGATATCAGAGTGCAGCTATAAACATATTAATAACCAAATATAATACCATTAACTGTAAAATTTGACGCTCTATTTAACTTGTAATACCACAAGAGTTTAAAGAAAAACTAAAATGAAATTACTAGATTTTTTCCTTAAATTTGATTATGGAAAGTAAAACTATACTGTAATCTTTGGGTAAGTATTGTTAAAAGTGATTGATAATGTTTTTAGTGATACTAATAGTAGTAATTAGTAAATAATTATTATTTCCAAATATGTTGACATATGTTACTTTCAGACAATGTAGGCATTACTGATACCCTCTGCTTGTTTCCGCTAGCTGTCATGTAAAACCAAAGAAGTGATAGTTTCACTGTAGCAGCAATACATTAGCTAGACAGAACAAATTGTAATCTGACGGATTAATTTGTGCAACATATCAGGTGGAGACTTTTAAAAATAGATTATAAGGTTATTGTGCTCATTGTGACTTAAACTTCATGTTTTATTTTATCTTTGTTCTAGTTTTAAAACACTTCTTGATAATTAAGTCTAAATTAAGTCCATTTAAAATCGAAATAATTAATTTATTCATCTATCATTTTAAAGCTAATTCTTGTACCAATACGATAAACTCAAAACAGATATAATAAATATAAATATAAGAACATAAGGAGTATTAATTATTATAGTTAAATTTAACAATAAGAGGTTTAAAATTTTAACTACAAGGAACATAAAATATGTATTTATTTATGTTAGCACAAAGTATACGTAATTTCATGACAATCATTTCTAAGAAAGATTCAATATCCAATGTCTAACACGAGACAAACTACATCTGATCAAAAATAATATTAAATTAATATTAAAAAAATTCAAAATGGTGACAATATTTTAATATTATTGTTTTAATAAAATATGAAGACATTCTACTTTTTGTATATGATGACTTAGAGGGGGAAAAAAATCATCGTACATATTTTTCAGTTTAAGGTCAATACAAACCTTTCAAAATCTCTGAAAAATATCAACCTTATTTAAATTATGTATTTGATCAATAGCTTAAAACCTTATATGGGAAAATATATATATTATATATAAAATCCGCATTGAAATCAGTTAATTGGTTACATTAATCTTAGCTAACAGATATACAGACCGACACTCTGTTTTATAAGTAATATAAATGAGTACATCTAATTGCTGATTATTAATTTAAATTAAATTTATGAAGAAATTAATAAATTACTTTTGTTATTGCTTAAAGGAATTAAGATTTAATTCCAAACACCCCAGGGGTGACCTTATGAAAACCTTAGATACTAAGTTTCAGCCCAATCGGTAAAATAATTTCGGCTCTAGGCCGAGGCTCAGACAGACAGACATGATTGCGAAAACAACTTTTTTGGATTCAGGCGGTCATGAAACATCGATATTTATCAAAATCTTGAGTTTGATTTTTTTATGGTCACAATACTTTCTCTCTAAGATGTCGAGAGAAAGGAAAAAGCACAATAATATCAAAAATAACTACTGAGGTGTTTTTGAAAATTAAATTAATAGATTTTTAATGAGTCTCTGGTTTTAAATTTCAATCATAACCATATTTAAGACTAAAAATGTTGCTTTTTTAATTATATCTAACATAATAAATAGATTTTCTTCTTGTAAGATTAATAAGTGTGCTTAATACATTTGTATTATTCTTGCATGCAGTAATGTATAGATTCTAGACCCTCAACATACAAACGTAAGATTCGTGGCTTCCTGTTTCCGGGTCGGTGTTAACAAGGCGTTAAAGGCGCGTGTCTGGAATCCCCTTCTCAAATCACGTGAATGTAGCCATGAACGAAAGCCAGGTTGAACCAGAGAGAAGTGTTCGGATTCCGGTATTTCCTCAGGGAGCTACTCTTGGATCTACTGCTCTTTCCTTTCTTAGTTTCTTCCCTGAGTTTCTTTAATGGACCGTAAAAAAACCTCTCTTTAAGATAAGTGCTTATAAGAGATGTTGGGTGCATGGGAGTATATCGAAAGCTCATCAAAGGGAATTAACCTGATGGATTGGAGAATAAGTAAAAGAGTTTAAATGTTCACTGCAATACTAAAGAAATCGATCATATTAAACGTAGGACTAGGTATGAAATACTGATTTTTAAATTTGTTTTCATTTTACAATTAAGTATTTATTGAGCTGTATAAATATTTTAAAATTCTAATGATTCCGAAATTATTTGTATTAGAACTTCACGTAAAAAATATTCAAGATTTCTAATTATTAGCGCAATTTAAATTATTTTTTTATCCCCGCGTCTTATGAACTGTTCAGGCTATATACGCTTATATTATAATTACTCTAACGGGGTGGGTGTGATAAAGGAAGCATTTTAGTGGAAGTCTACCAGTATTTGCGTGGAAGAAGAGAAGTAATCCATTTAGTCGAAACCACCCTCAGTAGACCTGACTGGGATTTTAACCCCGATATCCTCATAAACAGCAGCCTAGTCTAACACGAGAGTGAAGCCTTAGACCATTTGGTTTCTATAATGGATAAAACTCGACCTGGACTCGATCCCTGAACTCCCCGTCACCGGCAATCCAGTCTAACATGAGAAATACGCGTTAGACCATGCAACCACCAATGTATAAGAACAAATATTGTAAACAATTAATTAGTCATTAGATTTCATTAATGAGTGATGTGTACTTATTTCACTTATTTTAAATTATTACATGATGTTATTTATTTAATTAACCAAAAGAAATATATCTTTGTCAAGAAATTATAGCGAGATTTAAACTAGTCACCAGCCATGTGGAAATGTATGTGTTTTGTAAAACGCAATAGACTTAATACTCCAAGAGGCTCTGCGCACTAGCGGCCACTTCCGGCGCGGCCAACGAGTTCTAGGGAGTCGAACGGCCCGATCCGCAATATGCCGCACAGCATCGTGTCGCCGCGGCCAATGAGAATACGAGCGGTGCACACTTGACATGGAAGCCGCGCGCGGCCAGTGGTTTGACCAGAATAGAATGGGTGGACGCGCACTACAGGCGATTACTCAGCGTCAAGTATAAATCCGTGACGAAACCAATAAATCTCTCGTTGGAAGTCGCTTGTTCCAGTCTTAGCATGTGTTTTCTCTGTGGTCTTATAGATTTTGTCTTTCCAGTGTGTTTATTCCTTCTTTTTTTTTCAAAACCAAATCACTTTAATTCTGTTCAAATTTGATTCAAATTAAAAAATATGGTATATATTCTTGAGGAACCTTATGAATTATTCTTACTTCAATGTCACTATTAAGTTTTTCCTTTGGATGAAAGCTCTTTCTCGTGTATTTATCCTTTCCTCTGATTGAATCAATTAGTATATCTAAGAGTTTATAAAATTATTTCGCAGACATCTGGTAGAATTAAAAGGGTTTTACATACGACATCAGTTCTTGATAAAAATTGTTAATCATCCCCTTTTCTTGACGATACTTCACCATAGGTTGCGCAAAAAAACTGTTAGTTTTCTTTTATTTACGCTTCCTTAGGAGGTACCACATAGCATCTGCTAGCTCCGCATTAATTGCGAGCTTGACTGTACAAATTCAATAGCCAGAAACTGTGATATGGCCGCTCGGTTGGCCGTATGACATGGCCACTCAGTTGGCCACGCTCGCATTGCTTCAAGTGTACTGACGCAAACAAACGTAGAATAATGTAAGCTAAGTTCATTAGAGGAAAGAAGCCTCTAGCCATACAAGTTCAAAGTTAATTCTATAAGTAATAAGTTATTTCACGCCACTTTAAGTAATTTGGTGCTTTTTTTAGCACCTGGTATTATTAATATTAATAATAATAATATTTAGCACCGCGTCTTACTACGCGTTCAGGCTATACGCTTTAAGTACTAATTACTCTAATGGATTAGGAATTGGGAGGGTTGAATCAGAGGAAGTGAACCCGTATTTGCGTGGAAGGAAAGTGGAAAACAGTTTAGGAAAAAACCACCCCCAGTTCACCAGACCGAGATTCGAACCTCAATCTCCCCGTCCTCAGCAGTCAAGCTAAACACGACAAGCACGTTAGCCAACTACGCCACCGAGGCGGGTCTGGTAATATTATCTATTAAGAGTATATACATATGTACTAATTGCATTAAAGATCAAGGGATGAGGAAGGTTGAATTTAGAGGAAGTGTACCCACTGCTGTGTGGAGGGAGAGTGGCACACCATTTAGGTAAAACAACCCTTGGCACATTCGACCAGGATTCGAACCCTGATATTCTTGTGGCCACCGAAAAAGATATTTGATGTCATTCATTTTTCAAATGTTGGTGTGCTATTTAATTGAAAGGAAGTTATCCTGAATTGAAGTATTCCTTTATTACGCCATTTAGATTTATTTCGGTTGTTTAAAAATTTAAAGTAAAAATATATCAAAAATTTATTTTAAATTAATACATTGTTGAAAAATTTATATTCGTTTGAAGAGCACAGTTTTGTAACCAAATGGTGTCTCGTGTTGTTAAAAAACATTATACATTTATAATTCTCCTACGGTTGTATAAAAACATATATTATTTTATTATTTAGCTCAGTTCCACGAGAAACCTTATCTCAGGACCACTGGGTTTAAACACATGATTAGGAAATCCCTTATCTTTTTCTGTCTGGTTGCCGTAGCAATATTACATGATACAACAAGAAGCTGGTTGATAATGCTTGGGGTAAAACACATAAGAAATGCACTTCCACCAGTATTTTATATAATATTGTAATGTAATAAAATTAAGAGTTATCATGAAATAAATAAATATACTGTTTTATGTTATTTGTTTGGTTATTTATGTACTCTGAATTTTAGTCTTATCAAATCCTGCCTATGAAGCTCCGATAATCTACATATCTAAAGTAACATAATTTTCTTGAAACAAAGTTAAAATTTTGGTGTTTGTAAATTTTATATTAATATGTATAAACTTTGTTTTGTTAACAAGGTATTGATTACTATACCATAATTTCAATAAAAATTAATAAGTAGCCTTGCTGCTGATAGTTCCATTTTCCTTTTTGTAAGTTATCTTAAGATATAGTCACTAAGTGACTGATTAAAGTTGTAGCAACAAAACAAAAAATTGGAAACTTCTCACCCATAGACATTCAGTAGTTGAAAACTACATATCTTTATATTTAATTAAAGATATGAATAAACTTCTCACTTCCTCTCCAAGTTAAATTCTACCCTCTTGTGTACATCTTTTATAGTTCAAAATTGTAATAACTTGCAACACTGTGTCCCTTTTTACTTCTTGATTGTGCAATTAAAACATCCCGGCTTTAATACCATTTTTAAAAGCGACGCCAAAACTAAAACAAAAACTAATCGTCCCCTTCAATTCTTAAAAACAAAATAAAAGCAACTTTCCAAATATACACCAAAGAGGTGATACAATTTAGAACTAGTAATATTGCTAGAATAGTGACGTATGGATTAGTAGTTAAAGAAAGCTCAAAGTTATTTCATTTGGAAAGTGAAAATAAATAAATTCAATGTTGACACAACTGTACGTACATCAACAAAATGAGAGTAAATAATATATATTTTGTTACTCTATTTAATTGTAAATATGGTTTATTATTAAAGGGGTTAGTTTTCTTTGTCACATTGTGTTACCGCCGGGACAAACGGGGCTTTACAATATTATGGACTTTATAATCAATTATACCAACAAAACACAAACTATTGTAATGAACGAATGCTGAATGTTTACTGGCATTGAAAGACAAGTTTGAAACGGAATGGGAGGAAATATTTCCTCCCCTCTCCCCTTTATCTCCTTCCCCCTGACTTCACTGACTGAGTGGTCTAAGCCTGGGGTCGGAAACCCCTTAATACTGTTTTGCCGAAGTGAAGTTGCAAAGTCGCTCAACGGGCAAACCAATCTTTATTTTTTTATTTAGCACCACGTATTACTACCCGTTAGGGTTATACGCTTAAGTATTAATTACGCTAATGGTTTAGAGATTGAGAAGTCTTAACTAAGAAGAAATGAGCTCCCAACTGCGTGGAGGGAGAGTGGAAAAATATTTAGGGAAAACCACCCCAGTTCACCCGAGTGAGATTCAGACCTCAATATCCCCGTCTTTGGCAGTCTAGCTCAATATAAAACTTGCGCGTTAGCTGACCACACCTCTGAGGTAGGTTCTATACTAGTTAATTAGTACAAATATTAAACAAAACTAAGTTAATCTTGTAAAATGTAAATGTAACAACATGTTTCTAAATCAAATACATTAAATGGATACTATTTCTTGAAAATGTTAGCATAAATCAGATAAATTAGAGTAAAACAAAAGGTATAAATATGTTTTGCAAAATTAAAGTTCTGAAGATCTTATTTTGAAATTTTGGAACAAAACAATTGAAACACGTTGTTATTAAAATTATTAAACACCTCATTGGTTTTAATTTAAAATACTTACTTCCTGATCCCTGTCCAATTAAAGTAGTTACTATAACATGAACTGGTAGTAGATGCACTGATAAAGAAAACAATTGCCCACTGCATTTCAGTAAAGCTTTTATTACCTTGGCCATAACCCACAGGCGTATACGAAGATATTGGTGTAATAATTGGTTAAGAAGCTTATTTATAGTTTAGTCTCGAAGGTTAAACCATCTCCAAGCATACATATAACAGGCAGTTTGGTACAAATGAGACTGCCCTCAGAATCTCAGCAATACAATACATATGATCTTACATAAACAAACATTTTGAATATTAAATTGCTGATTTTATGATCGACATTTTTCATTTGTATGGTGATAAAATTTTTACCAAATGTCTGTGCTACGGTTATTCACTAAATATAATTTAAAACATCGCATGCACGTTTTAGGTGCAATATAAAAACATCGTCAGAACATCCAGTTAAGGAATGAATGCTGAGCAGATAGGATATGTGTTTGGAATTTTTCTTCAAAATACAATCAATCTTTGTCAAAATAAATGGTACAGTGCACCGTGGAGAATTTCTCTCACTTTTATCCTAATATATAAATTTACTAAAAACTTTTAAGCTTTGTGAAACGAATATACTTACTCTATGGAATTTGGAAATAGGGTCATTGTTACAGAAAAAGTGATAAAAGAGAAATATATTTCTGTTAGTTTTATTTATGAAATAACAATAAACAATTAAAGAATAAAGAGCACATGCTCGCCACTCGAGATATACACCGGAACTAACAAAGCCATTGCGTGAGACGCTTTGGTGACGTCATCACAGAAGTGGCTTCACAAATCTAAAAGTGGAATAGTTATTAAACTCGTGTTTGTTGTTATAGGCATAGTTAAGAGAATGTTTATTTATTACACACAACACCCCCTCTCAAACACGTGTTAACTTTATTAATGTCTATCACGCCAAGTCCTTGTATGCACTGATGATGGCTTGATCCGAACAGTCCTTTCGTGAGCACATCAGCTACCATCTTGTTTGTTGGAATGTATTTCACATTGATTTCGCCTCGTTCAAAAACTTCACGCACATAGTGATGCCGAATGTCAATGTGTTTGGTACGAGAATGGTACACAGGATTATGCATGAGCTTTTCTGCTCCTTGATTGTCACAATAAACAAGAGTTGGCATTGCATTAACACTCAAGAACCCGATTTCTTTTAACAGGTTTCGTAAGTAAACTGTCTCTTTTGCTGCATCCGTAAGAGCCATGTACTCTGCTTCAGTGCTTGAAAGAGCCACGGTGGATTGTTTTCTCGCCTCCCATGTCACGGCAGAGCCTGCCACTTGAAAGGCGTAGCCTGTGTATGATCTTCTGTCATCAAGGGCTCCTCCCCAATCTGCATCCACGTATCCAATCAGTTCAGCACCAGATCTCTTGTAGACTAGTCCATGGTTGCTCGTACCTTTCAAGTATCGCAAGACGCGCTTCGCTGCAACCCAGTGTCCTTTTATGGGGTTTAGGTTGTACTGGCTCAAAGAGCTCACCGCATACGCAATGTCTGGTCGTGTAGATACTGCGAGGTACATCAGAGAACCGATGAGTTGCTGGTACGGAACTTCGCTCATTTCCTCTGCCTCCTCCTCCGTAGATGGCTCCATGGCTTTGGATAATTTGCTGTTTCCATCTAATGGGGTATTTACCGGTTTGCAGTCTTGCATTCCGAATTTTTTGAGAACATCTTCTATGTACGATTTCTGTGACATAGTGACCAACTTTGAATTTTCATCTTGTTTGAATTCAATTCCAAGACAGTAGTGCAGCTTTCCTAAGTCTTTCATTTGGAAGTTTTGAGACAAATCGTCTCTCAATCTTGTGTAGGCTTCTTTACTGTTTGTAGCTATGATCAAATCATCTACATAAACAACCACGATAAGAGTCACACAACCATCATTCATGTAGTACACACACTTGTCACAATCTAATTGTTTGAGTCCAAAAATTTCTAGTCTCTCGTGCAACTTTTTGAACCACTGTCGGCCCGACTGCTTTAGGCCATATATGGACTTTTCGAGTGAACAAACTAGACGCTCCATTCCAGGGGTAATGAAACCGTCCGCCTGTTCCATATAGATCTGTTCGTCAAGATCTCCATTTATGTAGGCCATTACAACATCAAGCTGATACAAAGTAAGGCCTAACTCAGCTGCTAGGGCAGCAACTAGTCTTATTGAGCTAAGTCTCGCAACAGGTGAAAATGTTTCATGGAAATCAATCCCTGGGCGTTGGTTATAGCCCTTCGCTACCAACCGAGCTTTCCGGCGTTCGACATTACCGTCTGGCCCATACTTTGTTCTGAGTACCCACCGACAACCAATGACAGCTTTATCTTTTGGGCGTGGTTTCAATGTCCAGGCCTTGCTGTGTGTCAGAGCGTTGAACTCAGCTTCCATCGATTTCTGCCACTCAGCTGCATAAGGTCCTTCTAAGGCTTCTTGTACAGATGGATTTACTGCCTCTTCATACATCAAGCTCGCACTTTCAGGTTTTGGCGTAACCAGATTAAAATGTTTTGCTGGTCGTCCCGGCTTTCCTGTTTTAATCAATTTAGGTCGACCAGGCCCCCTCTTATTCTCAATCACTGTGCAGTCTTTGCTTAAATTTTCTGATTTGAGGTCATTCTCATTGACTTCAATAGGCCTATCAGGATCAATGGGATCACTTTCTTGAACTTTATCTACATGTCCATCAGCATTAGAAATAGGGTCTTTCACACTGTTATCAACATATAAGTAAGAAGGTTCAAAGTTCGCACACTCCTTTTGTTCATCCGAAACTTTGACAGTTTCAAAATTTTCCAAAAATTTTACATCTCGGCTTCTCAATATTTTTTGTTTTTCTGGGTCCCAAATTCGATACGCTTTCGATTCAGTAGAGTAACCCACAAAAATACCTGCCTTGGATCTTGGGTCAAACTTTCCTTTATTTGGGGCCTTATTCAGCATATATGCCTTGCAACCAAACGTCTTGAAATGTCCTATTTTTGGTTTTAGCCCGAACCAAATTTCATAAGGGGTTTGTTCTTCCAGCTGTTTTGATGGACATCTGTTTCTGATGTAAGCAGCTGTGGCAATCGCTTCGGCCCAAAAACTTGTTGGTAAGCCAGACTCCAACAGCATACATCTTGCCATCCCCACCAGCGTGAGATTCATGCGTTCAGCTTTGCCGTTCTGTTCTGGAGTTTCTGCTACGGTATGTTCTCTTCTTATCCCTGCGATGCGCATTTCTTCTGTGAACTCTTTTCCGCAGTACTCCAGGCCATTGTCTGTCCGCAAAGTTTTGATTTTCTTTTCGTGACGGTTTTCCGCTAATGCTTTGAATGTTTCAAAAGCCTTTTTCACGTCACTTTTATGTTTTAGAAAATGAACTTCTACCCAGTTAGATTTATCATCGATAAACGTTGCAAAATAAGAAGCATCACCATGAGATTTCACTCTCATTGGGCCACAAACATCTGAGTGCACTAATTCAAGTAATTTTTCACTCTTCGACTCAGACCTTTTTGGAAAAGGCGTAGCAACTTGCTTTCCTAAGATACAGGTTTCACATGTTGAAAATGTTTCTGATTTCTTAAAATCCATACCGCTAACCATGTCTTTCTGAACGAGTTTCTGCAAGTCATACGCATTTAAATGTCCGTATCTTCTGTGCCACTTTTCAAGTTCACTAAGATTGCCTGCCTCACTCACGTTAGCTACATGTGTCGAACTCTCACTTTGCATGTAAGGTTCGATAAAATACAAATTTCCACGTTTACGAGCAGTTAACAACACTTCACCATTTTCGACAATTTTAGCATCATTTGCATTAAAACACACGCTTCGCCCTTTTTCAACAGTTTTTGAAATTGAAAATAAATTTGTCTTAAGTGTGGGTACAAAAAGAGTGTTTTCTAACCTCACTTTTACAAATTGGCCCTTTTTATTTGAAACATTCATTACTGCAGTTCCAATGCCTTCAATGTCAGTTGTTCTGTCATCCGCTAACCTAACCTTCTGACTTATGGTTGGCGTGAGTTCCAAAAAACTATTCTTGTCGCGGCACATGTGTGTTGTTGCTCCACTGTCAACACACCACACGTCATCTCTTCTCGTTAACTTCGCACAGAGAGCGCTCACTGAAGATGATGTCAATGTCACGATCTCTTCTGCTACTGCATGGGTTTGCTCTGATGCCATCGAAACTTGCTTTTCATTCGCCATTTTTGTCCAGCAATCGGCTGCCTTGTGTCCCGATTTTTTACAATAGTTACACTTATATAACCGTTTTGATGCTTTAAAATTCCTATTTTGATTTTGCACACCACTTTGACCTTGGATCTGAAAAACTTTATTATTTTGATTTGTAGGTAGGCCTACACAGTTTTTATCCGGAGGTTTGTTTTTATTTAGACTTCGCCCTATGGAAGATTTTACATAGAAAGCGCCCGCACCATTTAAGTCTGCTTTCTTGTCCTGTCTTGCACTGAATTCTTCTAGAAGTTTTACTTTCAAAGACTCTGTGTCCGGTAGTTCATCTCTAGCTTCGATTGCACAACGAAAATTATCGTAGCTATCTGGCACACTGTATAATAACACGATGGTTAATAATTCTTCAGAAATGCGAATATCCATTTCATTGAGTTTGTCAACTGTGTTGAGAAAATTCGTGAGATGATCCGCCATGTTTTCTCCCTCTTGCATTTTTGTGAACAAGAGTTTTTTCAAAAGGGTAGCTTTTCTTGCAGGCCCTCTAGACTGGTAAACTAGTTCTAGTTTTTGCCAAACGTCTTGCGATGTTTCACAATGTCTTATGTGACAAAGTTCTGTAGGACTCACAGCTAAAATAATATCAGCTTTAGCTTTACGGTCAGCTTTGTCCCACGTGGCCGCGTGTCTAGCGGTATCAGCAATTGCTTCCGCGTCAGTACTTACTGCCGCTGTAGGCCTAGGATTAGTTCCATCGACGTATTCCCAGTGGTCGTTCTTAATTAAAATTGCTTCCATTTGTTGTCTCCATGTATCATAGTTTTCCTTTCCCAGCTTTTCTATATGCGTCGAGAATCCGGACATCTTGAATGAATGGATGTGATTTCAGGCGTCACTAACGATACTTATATTTATGTTACCGCATTTCCACTGCCATATCACGTTAACAAAACAAATAGTTAATGTTTATCTTCTTCCAAAACGTTAATATAGCATCCTGGACCCATAACCTGTTAGTTTTATTTATGAAAGAACAATAAACAATTAAAGAATAAAGAGCACATGCTCGCCACTCGAGGTATACACCGGAACTAACAAAGACATTGCGTGAGACGCTTTGGTGACGTCATCACAGAAGTGGCTTCACAAATCTAAAAGGGGATTAGTTTATTAAACTCGTATTTATTGTTATAGGCCTAGTTAAGAGTATGTTTATTTATTACACACAACAATTTCTTTGTCTACCAAATGGCATAAGAATCAAATCCATTTTCAAAGATCTGAACTAAAAGTTTATATATATTTGATCATAGCCCAGAAACAATTGGTTTGAAAAAATATTTAAATATAATATTTTTAATTTTAATACATCACAATTTTACAATAATAAGTTATTTCGTATGTCAAATAATTGCGGCGAAATAAAAGTTAGAACATTTCCCTGATGTAAAATACCCTCAAAGTTATTTCCATGAGAAATAAGAATTTGAATCTTGATTAGATAAACAGGGTATAGATACCAAATTTAATCAAAATTGTTTGAGGGAATTTCGATAAAATCAATTTGTTTTCTTTTTTTACCCTTCAATAAACTACTCTTAAATTTATGGTTAGACACATAATTCCTAAAACTCTTGGAGGGAACTTATGAAAACCTCAGATACCAAGTTCTAGCCCAATAAATAAAACTGTTTTAGCGTTAGCCCAAAGTAAAAATAGACAGATGGACAGACAAACAGCATTGCGAAAGACAATATTTATTTTGTTTCAGAGGTAATGACACGTCATCATTAACCAAAATCTCGAGTTTAATCTTTTTTACGATCACAATACTTTTTCTCCTGAGTGTTGGGAGAAAATAAAAAAGCAATATAATAAAAATATTTTACAAATTATGACAGATATGACTTGTGCCTACATTAAAATTATAATTTAGTAGTTAATTCATAGCAATAAAAGTATAATCATATATTTATAACTATTACTACCCAAATAATTACTTTTAATACGGTGAAAAACTTAACCGGTGTGGGGAAGGGGCACAGGAATAAGCTATTAAAAAGTGTTTTGTCTCCAGTGAATAATTTATAAAGATTGAGTTGGTGGAATAATATCAATTATTTATTTGAAATAGTCAAACATATTTTGTTAATGACATTACACAGGCTCTCTGCCACAAATTCAGACAAAACAGCTAGTAATACAATGATTATTTGCTTCATTTGCAATGTTCCCCCAGTAGCCATGACTTCCCTTCACTCAAAATTCCACGGAATTACAAATTCTCTTCAACTATTAATTGGAATGTAGACATTTGTTTCTTTACAAACAACTGAAAAAGTTAATCAAGCTTTACAAATTGGAGTTTATCTTTTTGAACTCGTCTGTACAAGAGATAGTGAGCCACACGTTATGTTTGAACTTTAAATTTCTTTTGAAAAAGTCTTGTTTTCTAGGAAAACGAAATGGAAACTCTGGCAATATCTTGTCCCTTATGGTACCTTGCCATCCCTCCCTTTCCGCTTCCTCCCTCCCCAAAAGCCTCTCTTCCTTTTAACAAGTTATCTAGAAGCCCCATGTTGTCACCCTGCCCATACACACACAACTTTGGAATCTTCAAATGAAACTTGTTGACAAAACTTGGTTTTACGCCAAACCTTGATGGGGGATTTTATTATAAAGCTCACTATCTGAGGGAGCCCATTTAAGATCAAATAACTTATCTATTAATTTTATAAAGATTTTTACTCAAAATTTAAATTCATATTTAGTATAGTTAATTAATTATTATTGTAAATCAATTGATTAAATTGCATCCGATTTATTTTCATCTCACAGCTATGCCCATCTCAGACAAGCTGATGGGGTCGATTTCCGAAGTGCTATATAGTTTTATTATTTGCATATTGAATGTTAAATAAATAAAGATTTTTTTTTTAGATAAATATTAGTCTTTTACTGTGTTTGATATAACAACCTACATATAAACATACACCATACATCGATGCCATTTAAAACTGTATCAGTTTTACAATCTTGTGAAAAAACGTAACAAAAATCATTTCGTCTAGACGTGTTGTTTTAATGGCAATAAACTTTTGTATATGAAAGAACCTTACAACAATCCGTTTTTTTAGAGTTATTATATATCCAAACATTCCTTTTACTTGCCATATTACTATCCTCCTGATATATATATATATATATATACACTATATTTAATATATGTAAATATATAATATATATATATTTTAACTAAGCTATGTTGGTAGGTGTGATAAATGTATAACTTAAAGGAAATACTCCCGAATTTTCATGAAGGGAGAGTGGGTAACTTTATGGGAAGGCCTACTTTATTATTATTATTATTATCACTGCATCTTACTATCCGCTCGGGTTATACGCACTTATTCTAAAGTGTAATGGAAGGGTGATTGTGAGATGAACTTTCTAGTCTCTAATGCCATGGAATAGATAATTAACTATCAATGCATATTATTGTTATCGTGTCTTACTACCCGTTCGGGTTATACGCACTTATGCTAATGTGTAATGGTAGGGTGATTGTGAGATAAAATGGAGGACCTACAGTTTAACAGTGGAATCCGAACCACGGAGGTGGCCTGGCATTCCCCACATTCACAAGATGTCTTGTCAGAGGTGAAAGAAGGGTTTGGTAATAAAATAAATATGTGCCAGGACCGAGGATTGAGCCCCGAAATCCAGCACAGAAGTCCGACACCTTACCCCTAGACCAACAGGTCACCATCATTGTACATTAAAATGTCTAAGGTAATGCTCTTATCTTAGGCTCCAAGCTCCTAAAAGACTCCATGAATATATTTTAGGGTGTCCATCAATGTTTTGCAACAAAATACTTCAATCTGCTATGTTTATGAATAAAGAAATTTAAATTCATCTTGCCTTTATTTTAAATGTATATTCTTATTATTTAATGGGCTTACTAAATAATTATCCACATTAGCCACATGGCCTCTTTGGTGCTGACTGACAGCTCGCAGCTGACAGCTAAAAGTTTTGAAAAGTTACCAGACCAAATTATGTATCCCTACGCCAAACCAAATGATCTGCATAAACATGTGTTTAGCAGCTGTAGCTTCTGACGGTCAACATTTAGGTATTATACCTAAATGTTGACTGTCAGAAGTCAGCTGTGAGCTGTCAGTCAGCACCAAAGAAGCCATGGCACTACTGTATATATTATTACGTATACAATTTTTGCTAACTATCTTCAATTATTGTGGCAATGTTTAACCAATGTGTTATCCAAGATTTTCTGCGTATTTAAAGTCATTCTTATTTCATAGCTTAAGACAAAGTCTGTAATGAAATTTGGAAATCATCCGGTTTTATAAGTTATTATTGATACTACAGTCACCGGTTACTAAAGCCACTCCCAAGTAACCAGTGATTGTGGTATAAAATTACTCACATTTTTCAGGACAATAATTTATATTTCTAAAACTCCATCAAGATCCTGGCAAAGTCAGTTTTTTAACCATAGTTTATATTGCGATAGATGGGCATTTTTAACTGCCTAGATTATCATGGTATTAGCTCAGTTTTAGCTAAAACTGGAGATACCCACTCTTTTTCCTTAAAAAAAACGCCATGCCTTCATGCCTTCAAGCCTCAAGCGAGCTTTACCAACCGAGTAGCCACCATCTGTTGGTGTAGATAGTTCCGTCATGTGTGGATAGAGGATGTCATTTGGTCATCACAACAAACCCTTCGACCATTAATCTCAATTTTCTATTTTGGGAAAATAAATTTTATTCAAATAGCTTATCATTTGTCCTCACTAGGCTGCGTTGAATCCGTTCCATAGCCACTGCTGCACAGAAAGTTTGGGGGCACCGTGGATCAAACCCTAAGTTTCTGTATCTGTAGCCAATTAGCATGACCACTATACCACATAGATGGTCAATATTTCCCTATAGCCCTTGTATTTCATCAAATGATATAAAAACAAATGTATGTTTAAATCTTCACTTTCCCACCCCATCGAATGAGTAATTAATCCAATGAGGGCACATGAATGTCTTTCTTTAGTTTGATTAAATCATTCTACGTAAGGTCACCTTCAAGAGCCTCTGTGTGTTGATGCTCGTGTTTTATTTATCAAATTAATGTTATTTTTATGGGGGGAGTTGATGTTTATTAAAATTTTGCCCATAAACGTAAAAAATATATAGTACAGTGTACCGCACATACTTTTGCTCTCTTTAATCTTAGAATAGATACATTTAATAAAAACTCGTCAAATTTGTGAAATGAAATAATATACAATGTTGCAGAAACAGTCTACTAAGAATAATAAATTTATTGACACATACTGTTAAAGAAACGTTAAGAAAAGAGGAATATCTCCATCCACCAATCCATAATCAACTTTATTTTCAAGGAATTGAATAAATAAACATAATTATATATATATTGGCTTACAGCTCCGAACTATTGATTTAATAAAAATATATTACAAACAAAAAATTATATATTTAATAGTTTTATATATTTACAATTATCCGACAACTTAGCTCAGTCAGCAGCGTGTCTGTATACATAGACTAGAGTCCCGGTTTCGATTCCTGGTATGGCCAAATAATGTATTAGTGGTAAAATGTGAGTCTACCATTTCACGGTGATGATTTAAAGGCCGGTGACTGGATGTTATGCCTTTTCTATTCTTGAGTTAGATTATAAAGCATAGGAAGCTACGACAAGCCTAGCAAGCCAATAGTGAAAAATATATGGCTTGAATAAAAAACTGACACAGGCCACAGAATTAAACAGTAATGGGTGTAGATATATTTACAATGATAAATTACTTTTATCTCAAATAATTCCGAATATATAATAAAAACTAAAATTTTCCATTATTTTTTTTTAATTTTAAAGAGTGTATAAATACAAAATTTAATCAAAATCGTTTGAGCTAATGTTGAGGAAATCGATTTTATCTCTCATAAACTATCCTTAATTTATGACTATATATATCTAATTCCAAAAAGCCTTGTGGAAACCCTAGTTACCCAGTTTTAATTCAAACGGTATAATAGTTTCAGCTCTAGTTCAAAGATATAAGCAGGCAAAGAAACAAAAAAAAAAAGGCAGCGTAAAAACTACTTTTTCGGTGTCAGGGGGTCATGATACATCAACATTTATCAAACTATCTAGTTCAATTTTTTTGACAATAACAATACTGCTCTCTTCGAGGAAGCAAAGGAAGGTAAATAAAAACAAATCTACTTGTTAAAAAGCCAACTGTCGTACAAATGTCACCTCAACTCACATTCTGACCCTTGTCGCAACTAAAATAAGGAGTTGGATCGTGTCACATAAAAGCATGGACAAACTACCCGGCTCGAATGTTGTTGTGCTGACGCACGTAGTAATAATCCCCCTGAAATAGCAGGCGGTGAAGTGTATTAAAACTAAAAACCTCTTAACTCTATTCAGAAATGTTCTTACCACGCTTCTGCATCCCTGACAAACTCTTAAGAGCGTCTTAACTCGTAGTTAAAGTTTTGCTCCAGTATGCATGAGAAAATACAAATAGCATATTATGATTCTGTTTCTTCTGGAGATTTCTCCTGTACCCCCCACTCTCTCTCTCTCTTTCTCTCTCGAACCAATGTACGCCATATTGTCTTAGATTCTCACGAGAAAAGCTTAGAAAGTTTGAACTTTTGTAAGCTTCTGAGCTTGGAATATTTAGACACACTGAGAAATTAGAAAACAGTAACGCTGTATTGATAATGGGTAGTAGTTCGGATAATTTAATTGGTGTTTATATGCTGATGACGTAGAGATTGGGTTTCAAATCCCGGTTGGGTGTGCTGAGATCGCTTTTTACAAAAGGATTATTCACTCTTTCTAGACACAAATGGAGCCACATTTCCTTTTAATTAAACAATATTCATCCTTAAAATATTGCCATAGTTCATCAAATTGGCAGTGCTAATATAATTACTAAAATATTGAGTTTATTGGTCAAATAAAAGTTTGGCTACCCTCGTCAGTGGTAAAGCTGACAAAACGTCGAGGTTGTTTAGTTTGATTTATTATAGATAGAGGGTCGGGGTTAAAAACCCAGCCGGGTGTAATGTGAGTGTTTTTTTCTTAAATGTTCTTCAATCTCCCTCTGATCAAATATGTGGAACTTTATTCTAAATGCTACCTTCCCCATTCCTAGCCCTAGAGTGTAATAAAATACAGAATAGCTCAGACGGTGTCACTCTCTCAATAGACAATACCTGCAATGACGGGACGATCAGGGTTAAAATCCCAGTCGTCTGTACTGAGGGTTGCTTTGAGGCTTTGTGGCTCTGAGGGTGGCAAATGATTTCACTCTACTACTATGAAAATTCGGGTCCAGTTCCTCTATATTAAACCTTACCTATTCTTAGGACACTAACATGATTAATACATAAAACTATAACCCTAATGTGTAGTAGGATATAGTAAAATTTTTAGTGTCTGTTTACATTATATTACCTAATTAATTTTCGACTTTAACATATTTTCTAAATACAAACTGATTGCTACCATATAAAGGAATGTTATTTAATTCATGTAGGGGCTATAAAACATATTTCCATCCGAAACAGCTTTTTATTATATTTTACCAAAGTGTTTCAATTATTTGATTTAGGGGTAGGGGTAAGGAGCACTCTTAAAATATAATGTACCGGAATTTACTTCTAGCTAGGATCGGAAAATCATATAATATAAAACACTATAGAAAATAAGAATTTAAATCAGTTGGCCTAAAGTTTTCCGACCTCAAGTGTAGGCCAAATGGCTGGCCTTATGCCAACTAACATTTAGTGAACTTAACAACGTCAAATTTTTTATTCGAAATTTATTTGAGGACAAAGGACTAAAGGTTAAGTAAATTTTTCTGAAATTAATTTTTAGACAAATTAATTTAACGCCAAATTATTTAAGACCAGATTACTTTAAGTTAAATTAATTTTGGTTTACAATTTTAGGTCAAATTACTTTGGACTTGCCTCACACCCAAAATAGACCCCCTGTTACCCGGAATTGTTTCCAACCAAATTGAATCCTTACCTACATTGTACTACACAGGTCAGAACTTATAACCATTATATCAATCCTTACAAATTTAAATATTAGTTAGTTGGTCGTTGCAGTGATGGGTGCATATTATTGAACTAAAACGTATTTTAAACTTTTTTATTGGGAAAGGATCTATATAATAAGACTTTGCTCAGATTTTAATTAAAAATTTACTCGTCAAACTGTTTATATATTTAGTTTTCGTTGTGTAATTTGAATAAAAACGTATATTTTCCCCATTCATGCCCCGATGAACATTTAAAAATGACCCCTCTCCCAGATCTCTCTCTATTCGTCGCATCAACCACTCAAGAGTAGCTGGTATGGTACCTTAAAACAGCGCTCGGATAGGTTGAATTTGGTCACTTGACCACGCCCCTTGCTCTATTATTGGAAGTTGGTTTCCCCCTCCCCTTCTTCTGACCCCATACCCCTCCTCCTGACTCCCTTTCCAGTGTTCCAAACCTGTTTATTCTTGTTTCATTTGTTTTTTTATTTGTGCTCATTTCTTTTTTTTATGAGTGCTCTCAATGATTATTTATGTATGTTCATTGCTTTTTTTATTTTTGCTCATTGGTTTTTTATGTCTGGATAGGATTTGGAGGGGCCGTTAGAATTTTTTTTATTAATGTGGAGGAGTTTAATGTCGTAGGATTGGGATGGGGCGTTGGAGATCTTTATTTATTGGCATGCAGTCCACGGTTCCGGGCACTCCTCCTTCGGCATCGCTAGTGAGCATCTTCTCTGGCCGGCCGCTTAGCGAAGAGTGTGACCACCAAGCAGCTGACAGTGTATCACGGCCGTAAGTCACCTTTCACTTTTCCATAACTCCTCCCACCCTCCTTACATCTCCACGAATGAGCTGTGTTACACTGACTGCTCCCTCGCTTTGTTGGACTGCCTTTCACTTCACCCATCCCCTCTCCTTCACTTCGTCATACCTCTTCTCAGTGGGGGTCATCAGATGTCACAACATTAACTTGTTATAAATTTTGAAAGAGTGTGGCAACGACCTTGTTGAAGAGTCATGAACCCCTAAGGCCGCTTGGTGCAACGGTCGTGGACTTCTGAAAGTCACTGGTACAGATGTAATTTCTCCCCTCCAGCCCCAAGGCCGCTTGGCACATCGGTTGTGGCCTTCTGAAGATTGCAGGTTCAGATGTGCTTTCTAAATGCCCACTCTGGGACCAATGATTCGATTTTCCCCCACAAGGAGCCTAACACTCATACGATGTGCACACCTGGATTCTAACCTAGAAAGTTTTAGCAAAACTAATGTCTGTTAGAACAGTCGTACTTCCTGCATCCCACACCAGTTTGCAAGTCGACCAGATAAAATGTGTACCCGCATTTGATTCAAACATCGATCAATCTGTCACCGGCAGTCTAGTGAAGCCTTAGACCATGCGACCAACGATGCAAGTATAAAATGCATTGTGACGGTAGATTGCTACCCAAAGTTTGGCCTCAGTACACACGCACGACAAGGATTCAAACTTAGCTCTTCAAACAAGCGCGAGATAAGAGCTGATTTGACCAGGCGAAAGTGTAAAAGCATTTTCCAAGGATTTAAAAGTGAAGTAATTATTGTTTGTTTCCCTCTAAGGGACTTGAACCCCTACCTCCTTATGTCACAGGGTGAGATGTTTACCCACATTTACGTGGACAGAGATTTTAACTAAGCTCTTCAGTCGAGCGTGAGATAAGAGATGATTTTTACAAGGCGAAATGTGTAACAGCATTTGCCAGGGTTTTAAATGTGAATTAATTAGCAATTGTTACCCTCTAAGCGACTTGAACCCCTATCTCCTTATGTCACAGGGCGAGATGTGTACCCACATTTGCACGTCATTGACAACTGAACCCGAGGGAGGAATTGAACCCTCTAACACCTTGTGGATATCTTTGTCCGAATGAAAGAGACAGAATAATAAAATTAGTGATGTAGAATCATTTGCGTTGGGTTGAAATGTGAAAACGACCAAAGCTATTATTTATGCTTACTCCAGCTATATAATTTACACTTGTATACGGAATTCGAATCCGGGACTTTTGATGCAACAATATAGGGTTTGTATTTATAAAAGTAATAAGCGTTTGTTGACCTTGCAGCGACTCGAACACCTACCTCCTACCGTCACAGGGCAAGATGTGTACCCGCATTTGTGCTGCTGATAAAAAAACATGACTGTCAGTCCTTCAAGTATTCCTCCAGCCAGTACCGGAAAAAGACGTCCATCCTTATAGAGAGAGAGAGTTAGCGCGAGTGACAGATAACTGTAAATAGCTCGTGCTCGGGCAATCAGCGATGCGGGAACAATATTTTCAACCAATGAAAAGCCTGCTCCTTTATATGCAGCACACCCCATTGAAGCGACAATAAATAGACCTTGAAATCATTATATTCAGTCATTATAATTAAGAATTGCTGCTAGTAAACATCACAATGAGTTTCGACGTCCTGGAAAATTGGCTAAATTCAGATGTGTTTAAAAGGTTTAGTATATTTTAATGGTTACTATATTGCTTATTAAGTCTTTGATGAACAACGGCATTTGTTCCTTTGACAGACTTTCAAGAAAACCCTACCCATTCACCTGCAGCGCTAGTACAGCAGGGTAGCCCGGAATCGTTAGCTCTTTTCAGTGAGAAATGAATTTGCCTGGCAGATGGCGAGTGGTCAATGGGTAATTATCATCCTGCTTTATGTTTGAGCGTGATTGGCGAGTGTTTTTTCTCACGATAGTAATTAATATTGTATTTATTTAATTTCAGACTACTGGGATCGATATGGGTTAAATACTGGTATGAGGGACTACTTGGCACCTGCAGAGTGTTTAACAACGTGTGTGTGGTTACCGCTTCTTGAAAGCGGTGAAGCGATGGGTCCTGTATCAACGCACCTCCTAGAAGAGGTCGGTGATCTGCAAGGCGCTTCTGTCATCCTCACGCCGCCGTCAAATTTCAGCATCCAGGAACCTACCGACGCTAGCAGAAATTCGATCCCTAATGTTAGGGGTGAATTGGGCGTTATAGACCAGCTGATATGTAAGTTTGCCATTATATATTTTAGATCCGTCAACAAATAACTATACTATAGTCACTAGGTTGGAAATAGACAGTTTATTACGCAGGAGCTATCCACGTCCTCTATTCCCCCCAAACCACCGTTGTTTCGCCGGCATGCCAAAACCTTTTATCAGATGAACGTTTCAAGAATATTATTTCTTATATTCATGGTATAGAAGGTTATTAATACAAACAAGAAGAGAGAGAGAAAATATAACTGTCCCTTTAGCCGTATTTGCAAGGTGTTGGAACAAATTCAACCACTAACTTAGCATTTTTATGTACTAAAATATTGGTCCTGGGTTAGATTCCCGACACGGCTAAAAAATGTTGTTCTGATAAATTAACAGAAGGTGGGCCGGATCTGTGGATGTCCTTGTCTTTAATTTATTAGAATTTAATGAATAAAAAAGTGACCCGAGCTTTAGGCTGGAAAACAGTAAAGGATTTAAATTAAATTATAATGTTCAATAAACAAATGTTTTATATAATTCTAAAACAAAATTATTTCTCCCAATTAAAAACATAATGCTGACCAATAAAAATTGCCATTCCAACATTAATAGCTATTTTTACCAATTTGTGTTAAGACATGTTTTCCCCCTAATACCTCAATTAATTAAATAATTTTTGCGATTTGCTGGCCAACTATATGATTTTAAAAAGGGTGTTTGTTATATCTAATGTTACAATCTGTTTTAAGTATATACTGGCATAATAATTAACACGGGAAATTATATTGTTACTTTAGCCGATTATTAAGAAGAGAGAAAAATCTTATATATTGGTTTGCTGATCCAAGGGTCCCGGGTTCGATTCCCTGGCAGGGGTGAAAATGTAGGTTTAACCTTTGATAAATCAACTGCCTTGGAATATATTTTGTACATGCTAAATTTACGCTTAGCTGCCTAATTATATAGTTTTAAAACGGGGCTAGTTTAGAGCTAAGGTTACAATCTGTTTTAAGTATATACTATTATAATAAACAACCGGGGAAATAATATTGTTGCTTTAGCCGATTATTAAAAAGAGAGAAACCCCTGTATATTTGTTTTGTTGATCCATGGGTCTTGGGCTCGATGCCCTGGCAGGTTGTGAAGTGAAAATAATGATTCAACCTTTCATAGTGATAAATTAACTGCCCTGGACTGTATTTGGTACATGTTGTAGGGTTCAAATCTATTTATTACTCACACATTGAGAATGTTTGTAATAGTTAAAGATATTGTGTTTAGCAAAAATTGTAAAATATTATATTAATTCTGAAAGTAGATTGGAATTGAAAAGTATTATATATTTTGTATCATTTTAAAGAAAAAATACGCGGTAGTTTACAGAAAATATTTTTAGAACAATTTTATTTAAAGTGTTTACTTTAATACGTGCTTTTGTGTTATAGTTCAAATAGAAGGTGGGAAAAGTAAATCCATCCTCCCAAAGCCGCCAGTTGTGAGACCCCTTTACCCCACCACAGGAGTACTGCCGCCAAGACAGGGATATGGTGTTCGAGTCCATGCTGCGATGAGGCAGATAGGGTCCGCAGTCTTCCTGCAACTCATGGCAGTGGCGAGAGCGGGACCATCTTTGGCGCCACAATCGAGAATTAGTGGCCCGTTAAACCAGGTTGGTGGAGCTTTGTCCAAAGGTGTTCTTCTTCGAATCATCGAGGAGAGAATTAAACGATTGGGGCATTTCTTTTATACTGGTAGAGAAATTACCGTACATCTTGGTGCTCCAGCAAGCGATCGTTAAGCTGGCTTGAAAAATTACTAATTTGCTTAATCCTCTGCAGGACCATGGTGTCTCCACCGATGATCATGTCGGCTTATTTTTGAACATCACGGAATCGACTCTATTCGTCTCTTTTAGAAGGGCAGTTCAGTTAGACGCTCGATCCGTGCTTGATATCGTATGTCGGGTGTTGCAAAGTAATAGCTTGTTCTTAAGTACCGCACACATTTGCGTTAAGCTCAGTCATTTTAAGGAGCCTCGTTATAGTGTACTTCATTGTGATAATCTATCCCCTGCTATCAAATATAGTCGTAAAAACAAAGGGATCATTACGACTCAAAATGGCGACGATACACTTTGTTTGCCCGTGAATTGGTTGTCGCCAAGGCTGTGTGTGTCGTTAAAAGAGAACCAGGATGCATGGATGTGAACACCTTTAGACAAATCAAATGGGCTGTCCTATGGAAAAACTCAAAGCAAAGGAACTATGCCGTGATGGCCGTGTGAATCTTGTGAAAGGTGGTGGGCTAACTGAGATAAAACAATTTCTAACATACCTCTAAGAATACAAAATCACAGTGTTCAGGGAATTTTGGGGGAGGCAGGTCCTAAATAAGGTGTCTACCCCTCTCTAACATTCCTTTAAGGGCTACCATGATTTTTATTTTCACGACGATAAGCAAAACAATTTTTATGTCATAACATCACTGACAGCAACGTTTAAGTGCTCGTACTTAAGCTTCGACTGCCGTGTACCGTTCAGTAATAAGAATGCGCACAAATACGAATCCACGTGTAAAAAGTGCTACACTAAGGTGGTTTCCAGCGGAGATCAAACTGTGGTTTGTAAAGACTGTGGGCGTTGGTTCACAAACCATAATTTTTGATAACCATAAACGTCAAGGTTTTTGAAGAGTTCACATGCCAATCTGTGATGGCATAAAGGTTTGTGAGGTATGTTGACAATGTTTCAGTTTGGAAAGCTTAAATTATTCACACAGGTGTTATAGAACTTTTTGTAGAGTGGGTGGGACATATCACGCTTTTGGGCATTTCTGCTATATGAAGCAGGCCCCATCCAAACCGTCACTTGAAAATAATAATTTCATATTTGTATTCTATGATTTTGAATGCAGAAAAGAAACAATTCTTCAAGGTGCGGTGAACATGCACTTGCACGAACATAACTACTATTTCGTACTGACGTGTTCCAAGACCTACTTTCATATCAATGTAAATAACCATCATTGCACCGAATGCGGGTACTATAGGACTCGCATATTCAAGAATGATACCACAATGGCCAATTTTTCGAATTTATAGAGAAAATTAAAGCAAAATGATTTAAGGATATCATCCTCTTAGGCCATAATGCTAAAGGCTATGATGGGTATTTTATTTTTAAATATATGATGGAGGTTAAAAAATGGACTACATAGCTCATAATGAAAGTTGGTAAAATCATATCCATACGTTACGGCCCACACCAATTTGTTGACTCGTTGACATTTCTCCCGATGTCGTTGTCCAAGATGCCCAAGATATTCGGCTTGGATGAGTCTTTATTCAAGGGACATTTACACAATTTTATCAATGAACAATAAAACGCGGCGTATAGGTGTCCCTTGTCGCAAAAGGAGGACTATGGCATCAGTGAGATGTCGGTTGAGGGAAAGGAGCACTTTGAGAAGTGGTAAGACGCGATGGTCAAAGAAAATTATGTCTTTGATTTTAACCGCAAAGAGGAACTGTATTGCGTTAAATATGAAGAGATATCCTAGAGAAGGCCTGCCTAAATTAAGAGACATAAATATGACAAAATCAAAGGTGGATCCTTTCAAAGTGGCTTGTACGATCACTGGAGCAGTCGTGTTGGTTTATTACCAAATTCATCTTAAGGCGAATACCATCGGTATCATCCCTAACGGTAGCTACCGGTGCGCAAACCAACAGTTACATATTGCCGTACAATGTCTCTGCTGGTAAGCCCACAGGCGTGGTGTCTCTATTCTTCATGCGGGTAACGGACGTGAGTAATATCTGTTAGGGTATTGGTAAAGCTAGAGATACCACCATCGTATTTTAGTTCTGAGTCTGTTATTGGCACGGGTGCAATCTCTGTTATCCTGACAGTACCACCCCTATCAAAAACAGCTGCCAAGAGACTATGGGAACGCGCTATTATCGACCATGTATTGTGTTGAAAAGTTTAAGAATTCCGGCTACACGGTCGTAGAGATGCGGTAGTGTATGATTAATAGAATGAAACGCACAGACAAGGGCTTGAAACAATTTGTACTATAGCACGAGGTGTACAGCAAGAAGCCCCTCAGTCCCAAGGACGCATTCTTTGGTGGGCGTACAAATTGTATCAAGCTCTATTACAAAGCAAACCTTTATTGTGGAGACAAGATCAAATACTTGGTTGTGTGTTCACTGTATCCTTACGTTTGCAAGTACCAAAAATATTTTATCGGCCACCCCAAAACTCACTTGGAACCAAATTGTCCGTCTATAGATCAAGTATAAGGCAAAGCCAAGGTTACCATGATGCCTCCGAGCGATTTATTCATGCCCGCATTGCCTATACGGATGCACTATAAGTCAATGTTCATCTTGTGCAGGAAATGCGGGGAAGATAAAAACCAAGGCACGTGTCAACACAAAGAAAAAGTAGATCAATGGTTAACAGACATAGGGTTATTAACAAGACACAAAAAAAAAGTTGAGAAAGGCTACACCGTTGAAGGAGTACACGAAGTGTGGGAGTACAATGTATCTGTTTACGATTGTCAGACACTTTCTGATGTATTGTTTCATGAATACATTGATACTTTTTTGAAAATTAAACACGAAGCCAGAGAATAACTAAAATGGTGTAAATCACAAGATGAGAAGTTAGCTATATTCAAAATTATGAGGAAAGGGAAGGGGTAAAACTCAATTTCGGCTCTGTTAGCAAAGACCCCAGTCTCCGCACTCTGGCTAAACTTTTTTAAATTCGCTATGTGGAAAGTTTTGGCAAAGACCCACTTTACCACACGTATTAGTTGTCACAGACTATCAGGGCATCCACAAGTACCTGATAGATCCATCCATCACCGTGGACAGCGTCATTGATGTTAATGATGAATTCATGTTTCAAATTACAAGGATGCGTGTGACACGTTGCGCCCTAACCCTAACACAAGTGTGGTGGTGGCATGCTACACGACTGCTATGGCTAGGTTGCACTTATAAAGCATCCTTTAAAAATTGGGGGACCGCGTTTTGTATCAAGATAGGGATAGCGTTATATTCACGGAATGCCCCAAAGATTGTATTCCACCGACTGGAGACATTTTAGGTGACTTCACTGACGAACTTCAAAACTACGCTCCGGGAAGCTATATTAGTGCCTTTGTATCTGGCGGTCCCAAGAATTACGAGTACCGAGTTTGTGTTGGTGGTGTTCTTGCCAGAACAAAAACGGTGTGCAAGGTTCGCGGCATCACCATAAACTATGGCAACCAGAATGACGTTAATTTTGACGTTTTGAAGGCTATGGTCACCGAAAAGGGCATGTAATGATACATACAGATACCGCACAAAACTGTAAGAAAAGGCCTTTCGACTGTATGTACCGTTTCGCAGAATAAAGTCTACCGGCCCGTGTACACCAAACGGTGTATAAACCGATGATTATAATACGTTGATGTTTGGGTATCAGAGTCCTTGCAAGCGTGCTCACCTTGACTAAAAGTTGATCATTTAGACGGGCTGAATAGTCACCATTTTTTCTATCACTCTAGACAGTTCCACTGACATACCATTTTTCAAAGATTTGAGATATTTTTTCATATGTTTTTCTGCATGAAAACTAGAATATATATTTACTTATTTATTTTATTCATCCGGGATACATTTTTATAATTACTTATCCGCTAGTACAGCCCTCCACCTACCTGATTATTTCTAGTCAAGATAATTAATTGTTTGTATATATTTTAATCATAGTCAATTTCATTTTTTCATGTACATATTTTATATTCAAACCATCTGACTGTGGATAAGTTTTAAAATACTTTTTAAAGTGGACTTTATACATTAATAACATCAATATTCCCACTACGAGCTCTAGAAATTTATTATTGTTTAATCTACACCTAAACATATATAATTTACTTCAAGGTGTAAGATATATTCTATAACTATCATTTTTTGTAAATAAATATTCCAAGTATACTTTTCATTGCGTTAGCCAAATTTCTAAAATTTGTATTTGTGTATTAATAAATATTACAAGTATATTATTTTTATTATTATTATTGTTATTATTATTATTGTTATTATTATTAGCACCATGTCTTACTATCCGTTCGGGTTATACGCACTTACGCTAGTGTGTAATGGTAGGGTGATTGTAAGATGAAACGGAGGACCTACAGTTTTACGTGGAATCCGAACCAAGTTGGAGGCCTGGTATTTCCCACATTTACAAGTTGTGAATAATACATGTCTTGTCAGAGGAGAAGGAAGGGTTTGGTAATCAGATAAATCTGTGCCGGGATATAGGATTGAGCCCCAGACCCCAGCATATACATCCGACCTCTTACCCATATACCACCAGGTCACCTTTACAAATATACTTTTAATGGTGTGAGATATATTTGTATAAACTTTTATTTGTGTGTAAATAAATATTCCAACTATACTTTTGATGGTGCGAGATATATTTGTATAAACTTTGATTTGGGTAAATAAATATTCCAAGTATATTTTTCATGTTGTGAGATATATTTGTATACACTTTTATTTGTGTAAATAAATATTATAAGTATACTTTGCATGATGTGATATGTATTTGTAAAACATAATTGTGTAAAAAAAATTTCCAAGAATACTTCATTTGGTGCATGCTATATTTGTAAAAAAATTATTTGTGTAAACAAATATTCCAAGTTTACTTTTCATGGTGTGAACCATATTTTTAAAACTTTGATTTGTGTATATAAATATTCCAAGTATACTTTTCATGGCGTGAACTTTATTAACAAACTTTGATTTATGTAAATAAATATTCATCGTATACATTTCATGATGTGAGCTATTTTATTGTGAATAAATATTATAGAAACTGTTATGTTTTTGTTTTAATGTTTACACCCCTCTTCCTATTCTATAAATACAAGTTCATATACCTTATAAATTCAGTCACAAATATTATGGACAAGTTGAAACATCCATTTTCAGCCATCGTCAGTGACCCTTCCTGCTGTGGAAAGTCACATTCTATATCCGGCTTTTTCCGTCATTGGTACACAATGTGTGACGTTAAATTTGATGAAATCACATCGTATTATGCTAAATGGCAACCGGGATTCGAACAATACGTGTCAAGTTCTCGTGTCATATTCTGTAAGGGTTTAACGGAAATGGTTGACCTCTGTAATAATTCTCTACGGTTGATTATCCTGGACAACCTGATACGTGAAGCCAACGACGTGGTCGTCGATCTTTTCACCAAAGGATACCACCATTAAAATATTAGCGCCATGTACCTTACACAAAATATATTCCACCATGGCAAAAGCCAAAGAGACATTTCCCTAAACGCATATTATATAATGCTTTTTAAAAATTCCAGGTCTAAAGCTCAGAATCAACATTGCACGATAAGTCTGTCATGAAAACCCCCGTATTTTACAAGAGGCTTACGCTGATGCTACAAGTACTCCCCACGGGTATATATTGTTATATTTCAAACAAGGTACACCCGAATGGTTCAGATATAAGACCCGTACAAATGTCGGGTGCTACGTGTACCTACCACGCCAAAAGATATAAAATCACCGACACTTCCCGACTACAGATCATTTCATAACCATGAGTATCAAAGTGTTGAAGCAAGGCACTATGCTACGTGCGATGCATCGCATGAATCCACAGCAACGTGTCGCCTTGTTGAAAACGGCCGAAAATGACTGATTGACCTTTTTTGCAAGTGTGCCTACAACATCTTAAAAGGGTGGGTGCCGTTGAAAAAATGCTCAGAAAACAAAGTTACGTGCTCACCAGCAGGTGATGCACAATTTGATCAAACGAGGAGAGTGCTAAAAGAAGAAGAGACGACTACTCGTTCAGAAAGGAAGAGCATTCCTGCCCTTACTTTTATCCCCTGTAACCAGTGGTGTTCTCGGTTCCTTATTCAACAAGTAGATAATGGAACACAAGAAAAAGATGATAATTGTGTACCCCTAAACGTTACACCGTTACGAGCAACACCAAAAACAAGTGTATTCGCTCACAAATCTAGTGGTCTCCAAGATGTACAAGGAAATGGGAAAAAATCCTCGCTTCAAAACTTGACAAGTATAAATGGACATTATACCAACATTTTCTACAGTGCTATCTGCACTTTAATCAACACCCTCCACTGCCTGAAAATACCACCAACACAATCACTCCTGAAGTGTCTGTACTTCCCATCCCTGCTGTACTTAACACTGTACCAGTTCAGGCACTTAGGAAACCTGAAATTTTACTAGAATATATTATTTATCGAGGCAGTATCTATTGTAGCATTGTGGCAAAACCGGGGAAGTGAGTATTTATGATACGCCTCTATGTGGATCCAATATTATGGATTTAGTCAATGATCTGGTCAGAGCAAGTAGACACAGCAAGCCGTTTGTGTAGAGAGAGTTTGTCACGGTGGTTCTAAAAATAAACGTTTCGAAAGAATTTATTGTAAATCCAAAAGGTTAGGCACCCATTAGAGATCCGACTTCCGTACCCCAACTACGTACACTGTCGCAACGCTCTAAGAAGAAGAAACTGAAAAGGGTGGACGAAAACAGGTGGCTGACGTTCCGAGATTAATGGCCCGTTTAGCCTACATCTACTACGACCCTTCCCATCCCACAGGGTTTGCAGGGGCGGCGTCGCTCATAAAGGCGTCCAATAAGGATCACGACAAAGTACGAGAATGGGTTCCTGCACAGGATGCTTATACCCTACACAAACCAGCGATAAAATTGTTTCCACGCAACAAGTACGGGGCGTCAAACATTGACGATCTCTGGCAAGCCGATCTCAATGATATTCAAATTCTCGGAAAATACAACGACGGTACAGTATACTTGTTCACCGTCATCGACGTGTTTAGCACGATAGCCTGGGCGAGGACACTTCCATCCAAGATGGGGAGCGTTATGAGAGACGCCTTTTGGCATATTTTCAAACAAAGCGGCCGAAAACCTCTAAGCTTACAGACTGACAAGGGGACAGGGCCTACGGCATTTCAAGTTTGGAAATTTCTCAATCAAGGAGGCGTGAATTACCACACCACTCATAATCCGGACGTGAATGCAAGCATCGTGGAAATATTCAATAGAACTCTGAAAGGAAGCATGTGACGCTACTTTACCCAAAATTACACGTTTCGATATGTGGACGTCCTTCAAGATCTCGTCGACGCTTACAATGGCGAATAACATTCCAGTATCAAGATGGCACCTGCTTACGTTTCAGAAACCAATGTGCTTCAATTCAGAAATAATCTGTACGGTAAACGGCGTCCAAACTCGAATATTAAGCCATAAAATAAAGTTGGTGGCACGTTGCGTATTATAAAATCCAAAATACTGTTTTAAAAGGACTACGAAATCAATCGGACGAAGAATTTTTCAAAGTCAGCAGTGTCGTGTTGCAAAAAAAACGTCGTCTAAAGGCTGACCGATCTTGACGGCGAGGAGATAGAGAGATTATTTTACGAACCCGATTTTGCAACGCGTACGTCTTCCCAAAACATTAAAAGTTAATAAAACACTACGTATGAAGGTTAAAAATGGCAAAAATAAAGTATACGTGAAGTGGAAAAGTTACCCCGCCAAGTTTAATTCTTGGATTCCTGCCAGTTATGTCAGAGCCATACCATGAAGGATCAGTTTTACATCACTTTGTCGAGCGAAAGCTCTATGGGATATTTCACGAGAAATACCCTCGCGAATTTCACCCCGCAATTACCCTATCGTCTTACACTCTAAGGCCATTGGAAAGTCGCTCTCCCCGAATTCCCATATCCGTGTTCTTTCACCACCATACCCGAGGGCCAAAATATTGTATGGTACAACTAGGTGGACGCTAAAGCCATGGAACAAATATTCAAGGATCACGCCTCTTCTGGAAACTACAGCACTATCCATGAATTTATCAAAGCCCTAATCTAAGTTGAGGCGTTTAAAGGGGATTTCGGAGTTGTATTCAAGTACATAAACCCCAACAAAAAAGTGAACTTTGTTTCTTCTTCACCAAATATACAGCTGCTCACTCTATGAAGTCAACTCAGTCTACAGCTTGGTTTCGTTCCTAAGACTAATCTGATCAAAGTCTCAAAGTCACCGTACGCCACCAACATTATACTAGGCTTGCCCTCGCAAATGTACATTTACACGGATATCGTCGATCCTCAACCTGTGGGTGACATAGTGGAACCGCTTTTACGTATCGTTTGTATAAACAACATAAACTATCTCTATGGCATACATAAGGCAGTTAGCTCTGATCCATTGCACTACGTGCTCGTACTTAGAAGGGAAATTTAAAGCCTGAAAATCAATATAAGTACAGACACTGGTAAATCTGTACCAATCTTGTTTGGAAAAGGGTTAGTTAAACTTCATTTTCGACGCTGCTCAACATAAACTGTCCCTACCAAAGAGACCAAATCAACCAGGCTGGAACAGGAATATCTTTGATCTACCATGGTGTTCTCTATCAAAGCAGGCACGAGATAGGAAGTTTTTACAATGGCCTTTTCAAGAGCATCGTAACATTTCTTAGAAGTGGCGTTAAAACCATAGAAAAAAAAGGCTCTTCATACGGGTATCTACGTTCTCTTCGACATCGCCTATCAGTGTCGTCCTTTCAAAGAGGCTTTATGGCGGCGTGTCGGTGAGGCTGGAACAAACCTTAAACGCAAGGTGGAGCACAATCTCAACACACTGATGACCAGTTCAAGCTGTAAACGGCGTCGTAAGAAGCACCGCCATCAGTCTTCAATCGTTGCCTGACGTAAAAAGGTCAATAAAGAAACTGTAGATATTTTCAGTTGAAATGTCATTTCTACACCCCGAGTCCTGCGAGTGTGCCCGCTGTGAATTCGATCTTTTTTCCGTCCCACCCACGCAAACCAGTCTTGAAAGTGTAAAATGGCTCCAGTAAAAACCTGTTTCTTCCCTCACCGATGATTCACCAATCGAATTTACCGTTACTGGACAAGGCGAGTTGTATATCGCTCTTTCACAAACTATGCTCTATCTCAGAGTGTCCATCATGAAACCCGACGGTGGTGCTTTCACTAAGTTGAATCAAATTGTTCCCATCGACAACTGGTTGCAATCGATATTCACAAAGGTGGATGTATTTTTAAACCAAAAACAAGTCTCACTACCCAGCAAAACTTATGCTTATAGATCGTACATTGAGACGTTGCTCAATTACAACAGTGATGCCTAATGAACAACTTTGACTTTCGGCCTGTGGTTCGCAGACAGACCCGGAACCCTTGAGGAGACTGACGCCGGCAACAAGGGATTTGAGGTCCGTCGCTGTCTCACTGCTAAAAGTAAGACTGTAGAGCTTTTCGGGTATCTACACGGTGACGTGTTTAACCAAGAGAGATACCTTTTAGACGGCATCGAACTCAGAGTTAAGTTGGTCCGTTCCAGAAACGGGTTTAGTCTTAAATCCTTTCCTGAACTCTCTCACTTTAAGGTTCACATCTCTGAAGCCTGCCTTCTAGTGCACGTGTCAAAGAAAACCTTCTATACTGCTTTCACATGCCTAGGCATTAAACGTCAGTTCCACAATGTATCCCATCACCCACATGGAAGTAAAAACACTCACTATTCTTACGAGTGTGCAAGGGAAATCACTTGACAAAGTATTCACCGGTTAGTTACCCAAATGATGCATAGTGGAATTTGTATCAAACGCTGCGTTCAATGAAGACGCCACCAAGAACCCATGCAAATTCAAAGATTACGCCATGAACCATTTATCGCTGTACGGGAACGGGGAACAATTGCCTTCGCGACCGCTACAGCCCGATTTTTTAAACGGTAACAATGTCATGTCCTACCACACAATATTTTCTGAAACGGGTATCCATTCCATGAACTAAGGTAGCGACACCACACGGTAAGACTTCCCTAAGGAATATATCCTCGTGGCTTTCAATCTAATACCTAATCTGTCCACCCACATGGCATCGCATTGGAATTTGACGGGGCATGGCTCTCTAAGCATCGAAGTGAGCTTCACCAGAGCTCTCACCGAAACCGTCAACTGTGTCGTGTACGGGGAGTTTGCCAACATCATCACCATCGACAAAGACAGAAACGTACTAACAAATCATGTGAGTTAATATAAACGTCTTCCCGCCCCTTAAACTCCTTATATAAATTATGGACGTCATTGTGGATTTACAGAGCTTCATCGACGACAGCAAAGAGTTTATCGTCAGGGAACTGAGTGTTTTATTTGTGTGCGGTACATTACTTCAACTTCGGGTGTTAAAACTCCCATACGCTATCGAGGAACTTTCAGCCGCCACTAAAAAGCTATCCGAATATATCTTCTACAAACTGCACGGTATTTCCTGGGATAGCAGTGATGTGGATTACAGCCTGATCGAATACCTCATCTCCCGTGCCAAAACGCGTGCTGAAACCATCTACGTCAAGGGGACCGAAAAGAAAAAGTTTCTAGTCAAATACACGACTACACCAATCGTAGATCTGAAAGACAGAGGTTGTTTGTCTTTGAAAACACTTTAATTGGGCGTCACCATGTGCATGGCACATAGCTCTATATGAAATTTCCGTTGGGCCTCCATTATTTGAGGACTTCGAAATTGGATGATTGATGATGGACACACACAACATAAGACGTGCGCTGAAAACAAACCCGTGGTTCCATTCTGTACGGTCTGGTGTTTTTCCTACTCACAAAAACAGTTTGACCAGCCACTGTTGTCATAAATAAGGATCCACACACCAAGACTGGGACGCCTTGGGTCGCCATTTTTATCGAAAAGAACGGCGTGGGAGAATATTTTTAAAGTTATTTTTTTCCACCCCGTATAAAGATACATCTGGCATTTATACGAAAAAACACTTCCTTAATAGCAGGCTACAACTTTAAAGCATCGCCTCAGTCGTTTGCGGCCATTATTGTCTCATGTACCTTCTCTATCGCACCCAGAACATTCTGACTCTATCTTTCTTAACCCTATTCTCACCCACAAATCACACAGGCAACGAAGCTAAAGTGGTGAGATATTACAACACATTTTTCGAGATTGTACGGTCCTGCCATCCCTCAAGAGTCTGCGTCCAATCAGCGTGCGCTTATAAAAAGGGCATCATGATGGCGTGCCGGCCATAACCATGACACTCGTTGAAGTGAACAAACATCATGGAAGGTCAATACGTTTGCAACCGCAAAGCAAATCCGGTGAAGCCGCTCGCCATCACCAGTATTTTCAACACTTTGTTCCCGCTTGACGAAGTCGACGATATCGAGTCATCTTTGGCATGAGCGTCAAGAAAAACTTTACGCCCTATGTCCAGCTAGAAAAATGTGGAGTGAAATGTGCGGTGTTCAACCGTACATAGTGGCAAGAACTGGGCAGCTACAAGTCGGTCATATCAAAGTTTTTCAGCAACACGCAACATCCCCAGAATATTAGTCAGACCAATCACCAAATCTCTCTGCGGCGCATATGCGGTACTCGTATGGTCATCACCAGCGAGAAACAAGACTCTGGAATCAAACGGATCACCTATCTAGCACCGAGCTGGGCACGTCTTTGTGAAATGTGGGACCTCATCGACGTCGCCATTGACCGTCGGGATATGTGGTTCACACCCATCGCACGCTATTGCAACGATTTTATCGACACATTCGTCATGGGTGTATGCGACACGCTAACAGAATCAGCGAGTGTCATCGATCCCGAACAGCCTACGGTGGAAATGCACATCATAAATCTGAATCTTATCAGTCATACCTACAATACACGTCAATCCGTCGGTTTGGACTATTACATGCTGGATTGTGAACTAAAAACAATTTTACTAATACATCTAAGAGACACTGTAGAAAAACGTATGAACGAATATATGCTGCATTCCTGTAAATGTGTATAGTAAGTAATATATATAAAAGCTGTGAAACCTTTATTATAAATCGGTAAAACCTCTAATGTTTAGTAAATATATATGTTTTGTAGTATCGTCTTTTATTCACGCAAAGCTTTTCTGTCCCCCTTAAATGTAGATACAAGTCTCTATTTGTTGAGCCTTCAAACTGTCACCAAATATGAACAGGTTCAATGACCTCTTGTACTAGCTCAAGGTTTCAAGGTCACGAACTATTCTTGCCTTGCCTTGTCTTGTCGAGCCTCCAAACTGGCGACAGTCATCAGGGAAAACTCATTTCGACATCATTCAAGGTCACAATCTAGTCTTGTGCCTACTTTTCTTGACGACCCGCCAAACTGTCGCCAGTTATGAGTCAGCGGGAAAAAACCTATTACCACATAAGGGGTTGCAACTCCTGAATAACCCATTACCAAATAGGGGTGGGGTAGGGGGTTGCGACACATACCTCTAAGGAGGGGGCATTAAGGTCGAAGTGAAAGGGGTCTCAAGGTAGGGGAACCATCTCTCACACTCTTCGCTACGCTGCTGTCATGAGAGCTTCGTGCTTCGTGTTGCCTCCGATAACAAGGGAGGAACTCCCAACGCCATAGACTGCCCGCCAATAAATAAATAAAAAAATTCTATCACCCCATCCCAATCCTACCACGACATAAATAATCAATGAGCACAAATAGAAAGGCAATGAGAAATACGTATATAACCATTGAGCACACTTAATAAATCAATGAGCACAAATAAAAAAACAAACGAGACAAGAATAAACATGTTTGGAACACTGGATCGGAGTCAGGAGGAGAGGGAGGGGGAAAACCAACAGCCAATCAGAGAGCGAGGGGCGTTGTCACGTGACCAAATTCTACCTATCCTACCGCTCTTTAAAGGTGCCATACCATCTACTCTCAAGTAACATTGTGCTGATATTATTTTTAAATAGGACACATATTTTATTTACTAGTAATATAGATTTATACATTTATACACAAATTATGGTTTCCATGCTTATGTAAACAAAGAATGATTGTACAGATGAACCTCTGCTCACACAGAAGCAAAAGGTGGAAAATTCTCAAGGAAAATTGTGTTTTAGTTTTAGGTCACTGTTTTTGCCGGCATCCTGATTCCCTAATCTTTAAAATGAGTGTTCGTTTGTCAAAATCTGTTCTGTCATATTCTATTACTTTCTATTAATGTAAACAGGCTTATAAAATCGTATATATTAAGATATATAATATAGAGTGTGATAAAATGTGATAGTGAAAATGAGAGTGTGAGTGAGTGTTTGATTGTGTAAGTGTGTGAGTGAATGTGATAATGAGAATGTGAGTGTGAGAAAGTGAGTATAGGTTAAGCAATTGAGAGAGATCGAGTGAGTGTGAGCGAGGGATAGTTAGAGTATGTGTATGTGTTAGAGAGAGATATATTGGGAGAAGAGAAAAAGATTTTGTATATGACGTTTAAATATCAACCCTCCTCGAGCTAACGCGCTAGTCGTGTTGAGCTAGACTTCCGAGGACCGAGAGAACTAGGTTCGATTCTAGTTCAGTTAAACTGGGGATGGTTTTTCCTAAATGGTTTTACACTCTCCCTCCACGCAAATTAGAATTCACTTCCTCTAAATTCAACCTTTCTGATTCCTAATCCATTAACATAATTAATACTTAAGCGTGTAATCCGAATGGTGAATAAGGTGTGGTGCTAAATAATAATAATTACCATATTTAAAATATCTTGAAGAAATAAACCCTACTAGATCATAATTTTTTATCGAAAACTGGACTATATTTTTTTAATTTTGGTCATCATTGAGTGATTCTGTATCGTAAAAACCATAACATAGTAAAATATGTATTTCCAAACAAACCCTGACAAATATATGTTTTATGTATGAAATGCAAATTCATTTCGAGAAAATGAATTTTCTAAAAACCAATACCAAGTATTATAATTTATTTAAGAAATCCCTCATTGAAACCAGAATAAAACTTGTGACCTCTGTTTTAATTTAACAGTTATCTATCTAGCTAATTTCATACTAAGTGTCCCCCTTAATTATTTGCTTTGAATAACGATCGTTTTGGCTGAAAATAACACTTTCCAAATATATTTATTTCAAAATATTTTACGTGTCTTTACTATCCAAATGTGTTGAACTCGACTGCTGAGGACGGGGAGATAGAGGTTCGAATCTTGGTCGGGTGAACTTGGGGTGGTTTTTTCCTAAATGGTTTTCCACTCTTCCTCCACGAAAATGCGGGTTCACTTCTTCTAATTCAACCTTCCTAATTCCTAATCCATTAGCGTAGTTAGTACTTAAAGCGGATAACCCGAACGGCTAGTAAGACGCGGTGCTAAATAATAATTATTATTATGAGTATTAAATACTAGTCAACAAACTTCAAAGATATGAAATTGTTGATGTTCTTAACTATAATATATCAGATATTAATGAATATAGGCTTATATAGTTTAGTTCTTTTCTCGTTCGTATTTTAACTAACGCTATGCCTTTGTTAGACAGTATTGTCTCGATAGTTAAGAGTTAAACGAGATAGGACCTATCTCAAACTATCAAATCCGTAAATCCACGTGGAATAATAACAACAAAATTAAAACAACGGTTCATCCATAAATAACATAACGCTTTTTTCTTACATTTTTCGATCGCTCTTTCCCCATTTATCACCAGGTATACATTTAGACTGACCTCTTCCCCCTTCCATCCTGTGTTCGTAACTTTTCACATAAAGAGTGAATGTCATTATTTTATAGGGAGGCTATTGTGACACTAAAAGAGAGACTCAGATTTAATACTTATCAGAGTCGGAAGATATTCATACGTAATATATGTTTACTTATAGTAAAAAATGAACATTAATATTATTTTTGCAACATTAAAATTCAAGTATTGTATCTGTGCTATGTAACACTGTGATTTACTCTCCCCCACACCACTAGAGCTCCCCTTCTCCCTCCTTTCAACAACTTTACGTGGTTTATGGATGGCCCTTAACTAAGTATTTTAAATTCAATAATGCTTGAATTTTCCTTCTTGAACTTTCATTTTCAACGAAATATTCACAGCCAATGAGTTATCTTTCAAGGAATGACAAGCTTTCACCAGCATTTCCTTGTGAGTCATCCAAATTATTCTAATAGGTGCTACACTGGATATAATTGCCGAGGGAACTGCGTGGTTACTATTGATAAAAAGAGTTGTCAATCTCGTTTTGTTGGTCAACCTCCCCTCAAATATAAGACAAGTTTCGCAACGTTGTTTAGTCGAGGTCACCAGTAGTATCTCACTACCCTAGCACACCAACTTTTGATTAAACTGACAGTGAGGAGATTTGTCATAAGTTAACTCAAGAGTGAGTATCATTCGTTTCTCCATAAGACATGATATTCACTCAGTGATGATATTGGGTGTAGTAAATAGAGACAAAGC